>CM060108.1:3857351-4042351 GCA_030522415.1 Channallabes apus
TAGAAAATCTTTGGAAGGAGTTGAAAGTCCGTGTTGCCCAGCGACAGCCCCAAAACATCACTGCTCTAGAGGAGATCTGCATGGAGGAACGGAGCAAAGACCTTGTGAAAATGTTTGATCTCCGTCATTGCCAACAAAGGGGATATAACAAAGTATTGAGATGAAATTTTGTTATTGACCAAATACTTATTTTCCACCATAATTTGCAAATAAATTATTTAAGAATCCTACAATGTGATTTTCTGGATTTTTTTCTTATTTTGTCGTTGAGGTTCACCTATGATGAAAACTACAGGCCTCTCTCATCGTTTTATGTACATGGGAGAACTTGCACAATTGGTGGCTGAATAAATACAGTGGAACCTATTTCATTCATAAACGCTCGTAAACACTCATAAACCAATTTTTTTTTCCATAACAAATAATGGAAACTCAAATTAATCGTTCCACAGTCCAAAAAAAAGAAATACTACATAATTATTAACACAAAATATAAAGTAAAAATAAAACAAATTAACCTGCACTTTACCTTAAAAAAATAAATAAATAAAGTAAAAATAAATCCAGAAAGATAAGTGGTTCCATTTATGCACGTAGGCGCTGTGTGTGTGTGTGTATGTGTGTGAAGATAAAGTAAGAGGAGACTCGTACTTTCAGCTCCTCCCGTCTCCCCCTTCTCATCTTACACAGTAAACCTGTCTCTTCTCTTATTTGAATTTCAATTCAATTTTATTTATATAGCGCTTTTAACAATGGTCATTGTCTCAAAGCAGCTTCACAAAAATGAAAGAAAATTTACAAAAAATGAAAGAAAAACATTATTTTTAGAAAAGAAAATAATAATATAAAATAAAATGTGTCTAGATAATAATGAGATGAATGAATGAAATGTCTCTGATGAGCAAGCCAAGGGTGACGGCGACGGTGGCAAGGAAAAACTCCCTGAGATGGCATTAGGAAGAAACCTTGAGAGGAACCAGACTCAACAGGGAACCCATCCTCATCTGGGTGAAACAGATAGAAATGATATAACATCTTGTGTGTTGTGCAGGTGAAAATTCAATATGACAGAAATTATTTAAATTGACATGAAGACCAGTTCAGCATAGGGACGAGTCAGTAGGTGCAGAGGGCAGATGAGGTCTGGATCACTGGAAGCACAGGAGCAGCATGTGTAGCTCCAACCATCATAAAGCTGAATCCAGTTGGAGCTGGTCCTTCTCTGGATGCCTCAGGAACCTCGCAGGGTCGGCCTTTGTCTACTGAAGCTGGCAAAATCTCCCGATGCCTCGGGATGGGTAGAGAAATACAGAACAGATGGGGAGAATTAGCGTAGTTGCCATTCGGTATAGGTGTACTGGAGTATGAGTACTGGGATGAGTTATGTGTATGCAGATTAAAAGATGCGTCTTGAGTCTACTTTTGAACTGGGAAACCGTGTCTGCTCCCCGAACACTGTCTGGAAGGCTATTCCAAAGCTTTGGAGCTAAATATGAAAAAGCCCTACCCCCTTTTGTAGATTTTGAAATTCTGGGAACTACCAGAAGTCCGGAGCTTTGCGATCTTAAGGCTCGTGGTGGATTGTAGCGCATCAGAAGACTGGTTAGGTATGTGGGAGCTAAACCATTTAAGGCCTTGTATGTAAGTAATACTATTTTGTAATTTATTCTAAACTGAACAGGTAGCCAGTGCAGGGATGATAATATTGGGGTTATATGATCATATTTTCTGGATCTAGTGAGAACCCTGGCAGCTGCATTTTGGATTAACTGAAGCTTGTTTATTGAGGATGCAGGACAACCACCTAGTAATGCATTACAATAGTCCAGTCTGGAGGTCATGAATGCATGAACTAGCTTTTCTGCATCAGATACGGATAAGATGTTCCTAAGTTTAGCAATATTTCTAAGATGGAAAATGGCTGTTCTTGTGATATTTGAAATGTGATTTTCAAAAGACAAGTTACTGTCTAATATTACTCCCAGATCTTTTACTGCTGAGCTGGTAGTAACAGTACATCCTTCTAAGCGCAGGCTGAATTGTGAAAGCTGTTGTGTGCTGGTTTTTGGGCCAATAAGTAATATCTCTGTCTTATCTGAATTTAATAAAAGAAAGTTATTGGTCATCCAATCTTTTATGTCCTGGACACACTCAGTTAATCTAGACAACTTGGGTATTTTGTCTGGTTTTGTTGACATATATAATTGGGTATCATCAATAACAATGGAAATTAATCCCATGTCTTCTAATGATGTTACCCAAGAGAAGCATGTATATTGAGAACAACAGAGGTCCTAAAACTGACCCTTGTGGGACCCCATATTTTACTGGCATTACACCAGACGGTTCTCCATTCAGATCTACAAAATAGTATCGATCAGACAGGTATGATCTAAACCATTTTAATGCCTGTCCCTGAATACCTATGTGATCTGTAAGCGATCTATGAGAATATTATGATCTATAGTGTCGAATGCAGCACTAAGATCGAGCAGGACTAGTATTGAGATGCAGCCTTGGTCTGAAGCTAAAAACAAGTCGTTTGCAATCTTAACTAGTGCAGTTTCTGTGCTATGATGGGGCCTGAAACCTGACTGAAATTCTTCAAGGATGTTGCTATCCTGCAAGAATGTGCATATTTGAGCTAAAATAATTTTTTAAATATTTTTTATATGAATGGAAGGTTTGAAATCGGTCTGTAATTTATTTCATTCGCGTCCAAATTAAATATTTTAAGAAGCGGCTTAATAACTGCTAACTTGAAAGGTTTAGGGACGTGACCTAGATATAATGAAGAATTAATAATGTTTAGAAGTGGCTCTCCAACCGTAAACATCACTTCCTTTAAAAATCTGGTTGGGATTGGGTCTAACAGGCACGTTGTTGATTTAGCCGAGGTGATAAGTTTATACAGCTCTTCCTGTCCTATACCTGTAAAGCCCTGAAAATCTAAATGTGAAGCTATGGGCTGGACTGGATCGTGAGATACTATTAGAGGTTGAACCTTCTACTATACTATCTATCTAATACTATTAGATGGTTATTTTCTTCCTGATACTGTTGATTTTTTTCATTAAAGAAGTCCATAAAGTCTTCACTTCTAAACTGTGATGGGATACTCTCTGCGGGCATCTTAGGTTTTGTTAGGCGAGCCACTGTACTAAATAAGAACCTGGGATTGTTTTGGTTTCTTGCTATCAGTTGGCTAAGATGCTCAGTCCTAGCAGTTTTTAGAGCCTGTCTATCGCTGCACATATTGTCTTTATAAGCAATTCTGAAAACTTCTAATTTAGTTTTCCTCCATTTTCGCTCGAGGTTACGGGTTGCTCTCTTTAGGGTGCGAGTATGACTGTTGTACCACGGTGCAAGTGTTTTATCTCTGACTTTTTTTAATCTGATGGGAGCAACAGTGTCTAATGTACTGGTAAGAATAGTGCCCATGCTGCTAGTCACTTCATCTAGATCATCTGCATTTAGGGGTCTAATAAGAAATTGGGACAGATCGGGCAGATTACTTGTGAATCTGTCTTTAGTGGTGGGATTCATATTTCTAACAGATTGATAACGTGGGGAGACACAGCTAATCTGTTCTACGGGTAGAGTATATGTCAGGAGGTGATGATCTGTGATATCATCACTTTGAGGTCTGATCTCTATATTAGAGACATCTATACCATGGGATATAATTAAATCTAGCGTATGATTAAATCGGTGAGTTGCTCCAATTATATTTTGTTTAACCCCAAAAGAATTTAGTAAATCCATAAATGAGAGTGCTAAAGCGTCGTTAGCATCATCTACATGAATGTTAAAGTCTCCTACTATCAACACTTTGTCAGAGTTAACCAATAGGTCTGATAGCAGATGTCCAAATTCTTTAAGAAAATCGCCATATGGCCCCGGGGGTCTGTACACGGTGGCCAAGGTAAAATATAGCAAGGGTTTATTACGTATTTCATTTAGTGCAACTTTAATGATAAGCACTTCAAATGAATTAAACCTGGGCCTTATTTTCTGAGTAACAGTGAGTACATCATTGTAGATAGTGGCGACACCACCACCGCGACCAATTAGACGGGGCTCGTGCTTATAGAAATATCCTGACGGAGTAGACTCATTCAGACCAAAATATTCATTTGGTTTAAGCCAGGTTTCAGTGAGACAGAGTGCGTCAAGGCAATAATCTGAGATAATTTCATTAAGAATAAGTGCTTTAGGCGCAAGGGATCTAATGTTGAGTAGTCCAAACTTTAGAGGTGGATTTTGACTACTTATTTGGCCTTTTTCTGGTTTTCTGGTTATCAGATTGTTTCGGGCAAATTTAACAATTTTATTCTTTTTTCTCACTATTCAGGGAACAGACACAGTTTCTATAGGACAAGCTATGTGTGTGCGTCTATCACTACGGTGAGTTGTGATGTGGCTAATATGATTGGAATCTAAGGTATGACTTACCGCCAGTCAGATGGTTCGTAGTGTCCTGTAGATGTTGTCAGAGAGGACCGCTGCTCCAGCTCTGCTAGGGTGTAGGCCATCGGTGTGATAGAGCCTAGGACGCTCCCAGAAAACATTCCAGTTATCAACAAAGCGTAATTTCTGTTGTCGACACCAAGATTGTAACCATTAATTAAAAGCAAACAGTCTACTGAACGTCTCGATTCCTCGCTGAAATGTGGGAAGCGGTCCAGATATGACGATCCTTGTTGTGGGTGATGTGCTGCGGACCTTCTCAACTGTTTTGTTGTAAAAATTAGCAAAGAACATCGCTAATGACACTCATGTGAGCGCTTAATAACAGTCACTGCTGTAAAGTAAAACAAACAAATGAACCAAAGACTTCGATGAAAGAATCGAGACAGAGCAGAGTTTCTGTGTAGAGCAGAAGGTGTGTGTTTGTGTGTTTTAAGCAGAGAGTGGGTGCTTCTCACACACACACTAAAGACGAGAGAGAGTGAGAGAGAGTGTGAACCTTCACGGTCTCAAATTATACGCGCGCACATAACGACAGAGAGAGAAATTGGATCTTTAACCTCTAATCAGACTTTCTTTTGCTTTACACACGTGCACACACTTGTGCAATAATAGACATTACATGTGTGCTGTACACACACACGCATACAAACAAAAATAAAATGTTTTACACACACACGTGGTCACAGTGTTATAGTAAACAGTACACGTGTGCACGGATGTTGATTATACCAGTAAGAGACGAGCACTAAGACCCAGCAGGGGAGACGATTACCCACAATTCTGCAGCTCAAGAGAGAGAAAAACCTTTGGCTCAGTTGTGATCACGTGACGCTCGGCATCAAAACAAGAAGCATGTGTGATACATGATACTCGGTACTCGTAAACCAAGACAACGCTCGTTTTTCAAGTCAAATTTATTAAAAATCTTTGCTCGTCTTGTGGACAAACTGTGTTACTCGTAATCTGAGGTTCCACTGTACTTTTTTGCCCCACTGTATATTCATTAAGTTATAGTTACATCATCTCTTCATGGAGTGTGTGTGTGTTGTTTATCTCCTCACTGTCGTCCCAGCTGCTGTACACATTCGGCCCCTCAGCATTCTCTCCCTACTGCAGCGTGTCATGTGACTGAGGAACTGCACAGGCGGAGTGTAAACTCCTCCGTGCTGAAGATGACAGTTACACAACACTCACACTGGAGACTCCTTACACTCCTGTCACACACACACACACACACACACACACTCTTTTTAAATCTATATATTATTAGCGGAGCGTGGCCGGTTCACCTTCCTATGAAGGAGTCATTATTATAAAAAATTATAACATAAGCTCCGCCCCTGAGCAGTAGCAGAGCTGCGAGGAGGCGGGGACTCAACTTATGGGGTGTGAGGGGGTGATGTGGGGTGAGTTAATGAGACTTATAAACTTATAAACTCATCCCTGACTCAGGAGCGTACCCTAGAACCCCGTTACCTCCAGGACGTCCTGACATCTAGAACATGTTAATGAGCTTTAATAAGTGATTGAGTGACTGATTGATTGATTGACAGGTGGTGGGATGCGGCCCGCAGGAGAGCGACTCCCTGGCTGAGGCGGAACCGGAGACGTCGCAGTACGGCGAAGTGTCCAAGCTGACCTTCCTGTCCCCGTCACACACACTTCCCTCCGACATCATCATCACCGACATCAGAGCTTTCTCACACACACTCAGTCTGTATCCGTACCACAAAGTCCTCCAGTAAACACACACACACACACACACACACACACACACACACACACACACTGTGAAGACGCTGTTACCAACAAGACAAAGTCCTTCCTACATTACAATAGAGTTTCACCTCTCTCCCTCTCTCACACACACATGCATGGTGCCAATATATTTGCTCAGGGTTGCTGAGTGGGCGGAGAGACGGAGTAAGCCCCGCCCACTCGCCCAGAGAACATGCACAGTGAAGCTCCTGTGTGTCACTGAAAGGAAACGAATCTTCACACACGAGAGCAGCAACTAATGTAGCAGCGTTTAATAACAACGGAAATAAAAGAAGTTTTAAAAAAACAAACCTTCATTTGTGGAATATTTTTTGGTGATTCTTTTGGTAAAGGTTCCTCTACACCTCCACTACACTCTCTCTCTCTCTCTCTCTCTCTCTCACACACACACACACACACAGAGTGAGAGATTGTCTGTGTTCGAGCTTCTGCTGAAGCATCTTTCATCACAATAGCGTGAGAGCAGCAGCTGGATTTCACACACCATGGTGATGATGATGATGATGATGATACGAGTCGAGGTCTTACACACGTGAGGATTTGGATTTACTGATTCTGACCATCAGGTAACATCAGAGGAAAAAAATATTAATGTGAATTTATTCATATGAATATAAACTGGTTTTATTTAGCTTTAGGGTTTAATCTGCACATACTACATTTAATCACATTGTGTGTGTAAGTGTTTTTCTTCTCACACACATCTTCACCTGTGTGTGTGTGTGTGTGTGATGATGTCACGCAGGTGTGTAACACGCTGGAATAAAATCAGTACCAATTTACAATCTACAGTAAAACTTAACATTTTAAATCTGAGCTCTGCTTTTCTATCACACGCCTGCAGTGTGTGTGTGTGTGTGTGTGTGTGTTCGCATTGGTTACCTGCAGCTCAGTGATGGAAAAGCAGTGTAGAGGGAATAGTGTGTGAATAATTGAGTGTCTCGGGCGGAGGTGTGTATAAATATTCATCTCGCAGCTTCAACACTCATTCACAATTCATTACAGAGAGTGTCTTTCACACACACACACACACACACACACACTTTATTGCTCACATCACACACGTCTCAAAAAAAAATCTCACTTCACTGTTTTTAAAAACTAATTGAAATGAATGCACTCCTGAAGTGTGTGTGTGTGTGTGTTGATGGAGGTCAGATGAGTGCTGGAACTGTGGTGATCTCAGGAGGAGCTGCAGCTGCGGTGATTCTGCTGTGTCTCGTCACTGTGCTGTGTTTCTGCAGACTGCAGGTACACACACACACGCACACACACACACACGTTTCCTTTAATCTTGAATAGATTAATCACACACTAAAGAAAGTTGTGCTTGTGTATTGTATGTAATGCAGCCCGTGTGTGTGTGTGTGTGTGTAGCATTATTGCTGTAGGTGTGATGTTCCTGAGCCGGTCGCTGCTCCGGTGTTGGACGCTCGTCCTGGTAATCGCTGTGAGCTGTGCAGCATCGACGGTGTCCCTGGGACCCTGCTTCCATTGACCTTTGACCCCAGCCTGACCCATATCTCCTGTCCCACCTGCTCGCACGTCTATCGCTATGACGATGTGTGTACCAGGAACGTGTGTCTGGATGTTGCACACAGAGCGCCGTTTCAGGGTCTTACTGCGATCGGGTCAGTGGTCATGATGAACTGCTACGCCAACACACACGCCATCAGCACCGACGTCTGACCTCTGACCTCTGACCCATCAACGTCAGGACAGTATCAGGCTTTCTGTGATTTCTGGTGTTGAATGGAACAGAATAAGCGTACACACACACACACACACACACACACACACACATGGACACACTCACATCTGTAGTCGAGGTAAATGTCCTGTAATGTGTTTTACTTTGCCGAGCCTGAGGTCTCTCAGCTTCCTGTTAGTGGTGATGATGGTGGACTCTTAGCTTCTCTGTGCAACATAAAAAGTGTGTGTATGACAGCACTCACTGGATTGAGCAACACACAGTCTAAAAGCACCAAACTGTCCTTCTCAGCTGAGAGGAAACTTGTTCTGACACTCAGGAACGACCCAAAGCACACACTCCTTACTGTGGACTGAAAGCTGCTGGAACACCAGTGTCACCACTGTTTATATTGTTATGGCCTGAACGACTGAACAACAAAACCCACAGCTACTCGACCTCCACAGCACTGTAGCGGCTGTTACACATGGTGGTGCTAGTATCACACCTCGGGGCCGTTCTGCTGCCAGTGGATGTAATCACGGAGACATGAAGGTTCCATCAGGACAGCGAGCCTAAATACTCTGGCTGTAAATAGAGCTGGGTGTGGAATGGAGAAAGCAGGTGAACTTTGGAGCTCCAACTCTACTGGAAATGTGTAGAGCGAGCTTAAAGTCAGATCTGTGGTAGAATAAAACAACACTTTGAACTGGGCAGTACCAGCTCTGCTGAGAAGAGCAGAACTTTTCTTCTATTAAAATGTGTATGATTATCCAGCAAAAGCCCAGTACCGCCCTGAGGTTCATGATGTGTGTGTGTGTGTGTGTGTGTGTGTGCGTGCATGTGTGTGCGCGCGTGTGTGCACTTTTGAATGTAAATCTGTTGTCAGTCAGCTTGTTGTAAACTTGATTGTGTAAACTTGACTAGCCATTAATCACAGGCTGCTTATTAGTCTGTATACAGCAGAGTGAAAAGTATTTGTCGCTTCATGACGTTTTTTTTTCTTTTTTGCATATTTGTGACTTTTTAAATTAGTTTGATCTCAATCATTTATGTTACACAAAGATAACCTGAATAAATAATAAATGCAGTTTTTAAAGGAACAAAAGCTGTCCAAACCTACCTGGTCCTATGTGAAAAAGTAATTGCCCCCTAATAACTATAAATACTAATTACCCAAAAGTTCTTCTGGATAGTCCACTCCACAGTTACGTGCCACTTTGTGTTGGTCAATCACATAAAATACATTTATGTTTGTGATTGTAGCTTGACAAAATGTGGAAAAGTTCAAGGGTTATGAATGCTTTTACAAGACACTGTATGTTGTGTTGATTAATATATTATTCTGCTTCTCTGATGAATAGTCTCAGCCCCCAAACATATTAAAGTTTCAGTTCTTTGTATATGGCATTAGACACAAAATACAGTGGGGGAAACAGTATTTAGTCAGCCACCAATTGTGCAAATTCCCTCACTTAAAAATATGAGAGAGGCCTGTAATTTTCATCATAGGTGAACCTCAACTATGAGAGACAAAATAAAAAAAAAGAAATCTAGAAAATTACATTGTAGAATTTTTAAAGAATTTATTTGCAAATTAAGGTGGAAAATAAGTATTTGTGGCTGACTAAATACTTTTTTACCCCACTGCAGTTGAACCAGTTATACTCATAATCTGTTAAGTGTATTTTCTAGACATTTCTATTAGACTTGTTTCCTGTAAAGTCTCCTGAACTGATGAACTGTTCATGTGATGAGAGCGAATACAACCTCCGGCTAGGAGGAGTAGGGCCCGGGAGGAGGTCAATGGCACAGTCATAAGGTCTGGTGGTCGAACGAGAGCCTGCGACTTGGTGAAGGCCTGCTTGAGGTCGGTATAGTCAGGCGGGACAGCTAAGAGGTCGGGGAGCTGACGACGGGACAGAGGGTTTCATTCCTGAATGGTGATCTTTAAATATGATCTTTAAGTGTGCTTTAAAGTTTTCTTTAAATATTGGATTCATCTCCACTGGTGCTGTAGGTTTTTAACTTTTGTACTGTTTTGAAACACGATTGGTTCTTACTGTATATTGTACCTAGTCTTTGCTGTTTGGTCGTGTTGATTGCAGTGTGATTGAAGTAGGTCTAAAGTAATTTGTTCTCAGGTAATTAATCAAGAGTAGTTTCAGGCTTCTTTAAGGTGTGAATTGTAGGCAGGGCTTAGCTACATATATTGAAGGTTAATCACCTTTATAAGCACATCCTGCAACAAAGTTGGTCATGAATCTAGATAGCAAGTGCACATACAATTAACAGTTTGTATGGAATGTGAATGTGTATGAATCAAAATGTTCAGATAGTCCCTGGTGAGCAAGCCGAGGGCGACAGTGGCAAGGAAAAACTCCCTGAGATGGTAATAGGAAGAAACCTTGAGAGGAACCAGACTCGACAGGGAACCCATCCTCATCTGGGTGAAACAGATAGCAGGAAATGATCTGCATTTATACAGTGTGTTAGGTTCAGCTATAATAGTTGATGTTAATTGATGTTATAATAGTTGATGTAAAATGGAGTCCAGTAGTTATTGGAGACTCAGATAGACTTGTAGAAAGTTCCAGTCCTGAACTATCGAATTGTCAAGTCCTCAGAGAAACAGCTGACCACACCAGTCAAGGCCAGAACCATCTTCTAAGTAGATAGAATCATCCCCAGACACCAGACGCATCCTAAAGAGACACACGAGGCATCCATGCGATGAGACCTCCAACCAGAAACCGGGCACCAGGATGGATCAGACAGGTCCGGAGGGCAGTGGGAGTCTGGATCACTGGCAGCTCAGGAACCACATGTGTAGCTCGACAGAGAGAGAGAGAGAGAGAGAAAGGGGGAGACAGGGGGAGAGAGGAAAGAGAAAGAGGGGGAGAAAGAGAAGAGGAGGAGAGATTGCAATTAGGTATGATCACAGTCGCATAATGTATAATGTGAATGTATATTTACTGTAGAGTGCAAGCAGGGACTCCGGCAGGACTAACTATGACAGCATAACTAAAAGGGAGAGCCAGAAGGAAACACAAACATGAGGGGGAACTGAGATGTAAAGCAAACAATCACCTCACCGTCAACAAACCTGAGTGATCAAATGAGACTGAGGAAGACAGCATCTAAACATACCAGTTCACCATAATACTCTACGTCCATGAGTCCCCCAGATCTGCTCCTTTACCTTATGGCAAATCTATTTATAAAAATGCTTGGCTAAATAAATAGGTTTTGAGCCTAGACTTAAACACTGAGACTGTGTCTGAGTCCCGAACACTATTTGGAAGACTATTCCATAATTTTGGGGCTTTGTAAGAAAAAGCTCCGCCCCCAGCTGTAGTTTTCATAATACGCGGTACTGATAAGCAGCCTGCATCCTTTGACCGAAGTAGGCGTGGCGGATCGTAAGACACTAGCAGTTCGCTCAGATACTGCGACGCGAGACCATTTAATGCTTTATATGTCAAGAGTAGTATTTTAAAATCAATGCGAAATTTCACAGGGAGCCAATGCAGTGAAGATAGGATAGGGGTGATGTGCTCATATCTTCTGGTTCTAGTGAGGACTCTCGCTGCTGCATTCTGGACTAGCTGAAGCTTGTTTATGCACCTAACTGAACAACCAGACAGTAAGGCATTACAATAGTCCAACCTAGAGGTGATAAAAGCATGAACTAGTTTTTCTGCATCGTTTACAGACAATATATTTCTTATCTTGGCAATATTTCTGAGGTGAAAGAATGCTATCCTGGTGATATTATCTACATGAGCTTCAAATGAAAGGCTGGAATCTATAATCACGCCGAGGTCTTTTACTGTTGCACTTGATGGAACAGAAAGGCCATCTAAAGTTACGGTGTGATCTAAGATTTTACTTCTAGCTGTATGTGGTCCTATGACTAGAACTTCTGTCTTATCCGGATTAAGCAGAAGGAAGTTAATTAGCTCCAGTTTCTTACAGGGCTGTACATGGAGTTATTTATGTGCCAAAATGTAACAAACAAACACAATCTGCTTTGCAAAGAAAAAAAAATCGACTTTCTCACAAATGCAATGGAGCAACTTCCTCTTCCAAAACAGCAGATGGCGCTATCGGTCAATTTACTCTATTCTCCCGAGACCCCAAACACAGTGTTTACATACTTTACCCTGATGTCCCAGAGGAATATGAGCGGGGAACAGTTTAAGGTGTCTATTATACATCCAGACAGCCAGACATGTTAACAATCCACTGTGTTTAGCACATGTAGCCCTGTAGGGGAATAATACAGTTATAGCAAACCACTGCTGCATTGTAATGAACTATTGAAGGCTGAAAGAACTGACATCATGTTTGGCTTTTTATATCAATAACAAACGTATCCGACATGATGCATCAAAATCTTTTATAATTAGTGATCATATCTACATTTAAATAATCTTTAACAAAGTTATAAGGGAGTTAAAAAGCTTTAAATAAACAGTAAACATACTGAATTATAGACAGAATTTTATTATAAACCTGCTTGTAAAAAGTTTCATAAATTTCATGCCTGCTGTCTAATACAATGATTCCTGCATCTTACTGTATCCACACCTCGATCTGCAACAGCGGTCTACAATGTAGTGATGTACTACAGGCACAGATTATTTAAATGTAGATATGATCAGTAATGATAAAAGACTTTGATGCATCATGTCGCATACGTCCGTTGCAAGAACAGTATTGTGTCAAGTGCATTTGCAAAATCCGTCCAGCACCATAATGAAACTGTCTCTCATGAAGGCCGTCCCAGGAGGACGAGACCAAAACCTCCCTCTGCTGCAGACCAGAAGTTCATTTAGAGTTATCAGCCTGAAAAATGACCAATTAACAGCAGCTCAGATTAGAGGCGTTATGAAGTCTTTACAGAGCAGAAGTAGCAGAAACATCTCAATATCAACTGTTCAAAGGAGATTCATGCAGTTACTGCACGCCTTCAGCTTTACAATGTAGAAAGAAATAAACATCAGGAACCATCATGGAGTTAGAAAGTGTGCTAAAACTTTTGAACCGTAGTGTATGTACATGTGCTTTTTCATTTTTTACATTTTTAATAAGTTTGCAAAAATCTCAAATTTTTCATAATGCCATGTTGTGTGTAGAATTCTGAGGGGGAAAAATTAATTGAATCTATTTTATAATAAAGCTGTAACATAACAAAATGTGGGAAAAGTGATGCGCTGTGAATAATATATGCTTTCTGTACATTTGTATAATGATTATTTCGAGCATATTTTTAAAAAATATACCAAAAATATATTGAAAACAAGTTTAAATAAGTATACTTTGGAAATTAAACAAACCTGTCACTTAAAGTATATTTTCCAATAATATATTTTTGGAACGTGTACTATAATACAATTATTTTAAGTATATTTAAAGTTTAATTCCAAAATTTGGTAAAAGCATGATGTTAGTTTACTTTTTATATATTAGCTGATGGTACAATTTTTTGTTTATATTTGCAGTGTATTATCAAGGATTTCAATATATTTGTAATGCACTAAAGTGTATTTTTTTTCCGCTGGGGAACCGCGTCCTCTGTACTCCTGTTCTGACAGTAAGCATATTGGTGGGGGTCCAAGGTGGCAGGAGGACAGGTTTTGAGGTGTGCTAGGACCAGCCGCTCAAAGCGCTTGGTGATGATGTGGGTGAGCACGGTAGCCTTTAAGGCATGTTGCAGTCGAGGCTACCAACATATTCATCAACATAAATACTCCTGAGAGACTAACTATTTATATCAAGTTTATTTTCATCATAGACAATAAGTACAAATAGCACAACACAACGGATTCAGGTCCGACGTGTAGGATCAAAAGTATTGGAATTACTTCTAATGTCCACACATGTCCTGGAGGTGAAATCAAAACTCAATCAGTAGAGCTCTATTGTTTCCTTAAGGGCACTTCACACACATGCACACACACATACAGTACACACACACATATGCACACACACAGCAGATTGATTATTGTTCTGCCCGTCTCTGTGTTTTTTTCACTTGGCTGATGATAAAAAGTGAAAGTGGTGTGTTTCACTTCTGAAATCCCAGAAACACACCATTCTGGTCATGTCGTTATTTCATAAAACATGAAAGTGGCATGTTTCTGTTCTGCTGAAATCCCCTGAGTTGGTACATGAGCACTGAGCATGGAGCTGCTGTATGGTGTGATGTAGAAGATCTGCTTCAGAACTTTTGTTTCACTTTCTGTTTTGCACCATTTCCGTTACTGCCCGCTGAAGAGAGAGATTCAGTGTTCTGATTTTCTTACATCGGCTCTGGATACAAGAAGATCTAGCAGGTGTGTAGTAATTATGGGGTGTTGTTTGGTGTCTTACCTTCATTCTTTTCATTATTGTGCGCATTACATTCTTTCTCTCTCTCCCTCTCCCTCTCTCTCTCCCTCTCTCTCCCTCTCCCTCTCTCTCTCTGTCTCTCTCTCTCTCTCCCCCTCTCCCTCTCTCTATCTACACCAGTATTGCATTTAACTTCAAGGTTTGTAACTTCTACATTCTAAAATTGAGTTATTACAGTAAGTGGTTAAGTCAGTGGAGGATTTTCCTCTTGATCGTACATGAGCACTTTTCTGTTCTGTTCTGTTCCAGATCTCCATAATGAGTGTGATCACATCTCGTCTGTCCATGGAGCAGGAGCTAAAGCTATGTTCTCTACTCGGTCAAGATCAACTCACTTTGCTGTTCAAGGCCAGTGTGCACGGCTTCACCGCCGACGCCTTCCACAGGAAGTGTGACCATCAGGGTCCCACTGTTACTGTGGCGTATAATAACTCGGGCTACATCTTCGGAGCGTACACCAGTAAAGATTACGCACAGACTGGTCAGAGCATTATAGATGACAAAGCCTTCCTGTTCAGCTTTAACGAGCATGAGGTTGATAAAGATATTCTGCGTGTGGTCAGCACCAAACCCCAGTGCTCCTTCATTGATGGAAACACTGGGCCCAATTATGTCTCCTTGCTATTTCTGCACAATAACACTGACACTGTGTACAGCGATCCAGGCACAGCGTATAATTTTATCCCAGTGGAGATGCATGGCGATGACCTCCAGCTGAGCGAGTGTGAGGTGTACCGCGTGGAGGGTGAGATTTATTTCAGATACAGTGTTACAGTAAGGCAGAGTTGACTCACAGGAGTACAATAAAATAAATGTTGTTTTTTTCCGCAGAGTTTAGACCAATCATGGAGAAACAGTGGAGGAAGATGGAGTGGAGTATAGAGTAAGATAAATCACACCAGTATAAATCTTCTTCAGGATTACTCACGCTGTAAAGTAGAAACTACTCATTGTAGTTTCAGTACAAACACAATGAGTGTGTTTCAGAGTAATAGGTAAATTTATCATATGCGTGTGTGTGTGTGTGTGTGTGTGTGTGTGTAGGAAGAGGAAGTCTGTGATTGATGCGATCTTGCGCTGGACTCCGAGTGTGAGCTCAGTGCGGAAAGCTCGTGTGTTGCTGGTCGGTCCTGTGGGAGCGGGCAAATCCAGCTTCTTCAACTCCATTGATTCTGTGTTTAAGGGCCACGTGAGCAGTAGGGCCAACACGGGCATCACTGGCACCAGCCTCACCACACAGGTAACTCACTTTCAGTAATGTTTATTAGGGTCCTTGACTGGTGCAGTGGTTAACCCCCATCATCTGGAGATGTTTGAATCCCAAGTTTGGCTGTAGACTCCCACAGCCGGGGGCCTAGAGGGAGCTGATTGGCCAAGCTCTCTCAGAATGGAGGGATGGGAGGCATTTTGTTTTCTTGGTGTATAGTCTTTGGCCCTCCCTGATTGCCTTAATATGGGAGTGTCCTTACTGTAGATATGACGAAATTAGGGAGAAAATTGGGAAAATGACCTGAGATCATAACACTGCCTCGCTTCATGCGCTTCCCTTCTTACCCTGACACGCCCATCACTCTGGGATAGGCTAAGGTCACATGATCTTTTTCCATTGCTCTGAAGTCAAAGTCAATGCTCCAATTAGTTTTATTGTCACTTTCCTGCTGTTAGGGTTGCATAGTGAATACTACTTGCACTGTTGCCACACATAAAATATATCATCATTATTACACTGCAATTTTACTTATTAATGCCCTGTCCCTTTTTAAAAACTTATTTACAGTACATGCTTCTTATACTGTATGAATTGTATTTATTTTCCTCTTTAGCAGGGCACTATTATCTTCTGCTCAGTTTTACCTGGTGTGTATACTGACTGCATGTTACGACATGAGTTCTGTAGTGTTTTTAAAATTAGTTTAATGTTTAAGTGATCTCCAATCATACTTATTCAGGATGTTTTTTTATTTATTTAGTTATTTTTTTACCACATTTCTCCCTTAAAGAAGACGGGTCACCACTATCCTTCTTAGGTTTAATAATGCTTTAATAATGTTAATAATCAGTTCTTAACCCGGTGTTTGTAGATCCTGCAATCTCCTTAGTTGTTTTCTTTGCTTGATGCAGCACAATAATTTGACCCTTTGACAGAGTAACATCTTTGCACAGGGTGTCTTCTGACATGGTTGTTGGAACTAAGATGGTGCCTAAGTACAGTATTTGCTAAAATACTATTTTAAAACTATTTGTTAAAATCAGGTGGTGACTTTTTTTTTTTCTTGGCCAGGCAATACAGGATGATGGTGATGATGAAATGTACATTTGCTTGTGTGTGTGTGTGTGTGTGTGTGTGTGTGTGTGTGTGTGTGTGTGTGTGTGTGTGTGTGTGTGTGTGTGTGTAGTTCCGTGTGTACTCCATTAAGGCGGGTGAGAAGTTCCTGCCCATCACACTGTGTGACTCTATGGGACTGGAGGAGGGAGCTAACGCTGGAATGGACATCGACGACTTCACCAACATCCTAAAGGGTCACCTTCGGGACAGATACCGGGTAGAGCTGAATCATGTGACCCTGTTTATTCTCTGCTCAGTGTTAATGCATGAACAAGAAGTGAATGAACATAAAATCTACTGTATGTCTTGTGTATATACAAACGTTTTGCACTCGATGGTACATTAGTAAGTAATCCCCTACAGTAGGTTCATGTTCCAAATCCTCAGAACCTCTCTTTCTGCACTGCAAATTATCTGACACTTGCCATGATTTAAAATCTGACTTTCAGACATGATAGATAATTTGCCTTGTTTTAAAAATTACTTACTTGTTTTTAATACTTGATTTTATATCATAATGTTAAACTGAGCATGAGTATACAGTGGTGTGAAAAACTATTTGCCCCCTTCCTGATTTCTTATTCTTTTGCATGTTTGTCACACTTAAATGTTTCTGCTCATCAAAAACCGTTAACTATTAGTCAAAGATAACATAATTGAACACAAAATGCAGTTTTTAAATGAAGGTTTACGTTATTAAGGGAGAAAAAAAACTCCAAATCTACATGGCCCTGTGTGAAAAAGTGATTGCCCCCCTTGTTAAAAAATAACTTAACTGTGGTTTATCACACCTGAGTTCAATTTCTGTAGTCACCCCCAGGCCTGATTACTGCCACACCTGTTTCAATCAAGAAATCACTTAAATAGGAGCTACCTGACACAGAGAAGTAGACCAAAAGCACCTCAAAAGCTAGACATCACGCCAAGATCCAAAGAAATTCAGGAACAAATGAGAACAAAAGTAATTGAGATCTATCAGTCTGGTAAAGGTTATAAAGCCATTTCTAAAGCTTTGGGACTCCAGCGAACCACAGTGAGAGCCATTATCCACAAATGGCAAAAACATGGAACAGTGGTGAACCTTCCCAGGAGTGGCCGGCCGATCAAAATTACCCCAAGAGCGCAGAGACAACTCATCCGAGAGGCCACAAAAGACCCCAGGACAACATCTAAAGAACTGCAGGCCTCACTTGCTTCAATTAAGGTCAGTGTTCACGACTCCACCATAAGAAAGAGACTGGGCAAAAACGGCCTGCATGGCAGATTTCCAAGGCGCAAACCACTTTTAAGCAAAAAGAACATTAAGGCTCATCTCAATTTTGCTAAAAAATTCTCAATGATTGCCAAGACTTTTTGGGAAAATACCTTGTGGACCAACGAGACAAAAGTTGAACTTTTTGGAAGGTGCGTGTCCCGTTACATCTGGCGTAAAAGTAACACAGCATTTCAGAAAAAGAACATCATACCAACAGTAAAATATGGTGGTGGTAGTGTGATGGTCTGGGGTTGTTTTGCTGCTTCAGGACCTGGAAGGCTTGCTGTGATAGATGGAACCATGAATTCTACTGTCTACCAAAAAATCCTGAAGGAGAATGTCCGGCCATCTGTCCGTCAACTCAAGCTGAAGCGATCTTGGGTGCTGCAGCAGGACAATGACCCAAAACACACCAGCAAATCCACCTCTGAATGGCTGAAGAAAAACAAAATGAAGACTTTGGAGTGGCCTAGTCAAAGTCCTGACCTGAATCCTATTGAGATGTTGTGGCATGACCTTAAAAAGGCGGTTCATGCTAGAAAACCCTCAAATAAAGCTGAATTACAACAATTCTGCAAAGATGAGTGGGCCAAAATTCCTCCAGAGCGCTGTAAAAGACTCGTTGCAAGTTATCGCAAACGCTTGATTGCAGTTATTGCTGCTAAGGGTGGCTCAACCACTTATTAGGTTCAGGGGGCAATTACTTTTTCACACAGGGCCATGTAGGTTTGGATTTTTTTTCTCCCTAAATAATAAAACCCCTCATTTAAAAACTGCATTTTGTGTTTACTTGTGTTATCTTTGACTAATAGTTAAATGTGTTTGATGATCAGAAACATTTTGTGTGACAAAGATGCAAAAGAATAAGAAATCAGGAAGGGGGCAAATAGTTTTTCACACCACTGTATCATTTTGTCTTTATTAGTCCAGAAATCCTAAATTGGATAGAATAGCTCTTAAAATAAGCTAAATTAGTTATTTCACCAGACGTCTCACAAAATAAAACTTCTTTTAAGATTCTTTGACAAACTCAAAGATTTGTTTGCTCAGTTTGCTTGATTTAAAAATCTTATTTCAAGATTTCTTACCAAGTAAAATTTACTTGCTGCATGGACAGATAATTTCACTAGTTTTAGGTAATTTTTTTTTATCAAATGTAGTAATTGTTTCTTATTTTTAGACTAACAATTTTTGCAGTGTGTCTCCAGTGTTTTTCAAATGGGACTGTAAATTAAGCCACACTTCTCTCTCTCTCTCTCCAGTTTAACCCCTCAGTTCCTCTCCAGTCAGACTCTTCTTATTTCAGTGAAGTTCCCAGTATGCAGGAGAAGATCCACGCTGTGGTGTACGTGATGGACGCCTGCAAGGTCAACGTGCTGTCTGACAAGATGATGGAGAAACTGGCTGCTTTCCGCAGAAAAGCCAACCACATGGGTAACCACACACACACACACACTGGATTTTATGTCTTATTAACTTTAACAGATAATAGAGGATGGTGAGGACGTGATGTGTGATTAGCTGCTCTAACATCAGCAAGGAGACGAACTCACTCATTTCTTGACCTTTAAATATAACTATAAAGGGGAAAAAACATGCTCTTTAATAAAGAGAAATTTATTCTCATATGATTGTAAGGAGAAGAACACACTGTAACGCTTGGATTTATAAAACCGCTTGGTTACAAAAAAACGGATTCGGGAATCAAAACAGGGGCTTGAAAACAACACTTCCGGTATTGCGCAATCGCAGCTGGACAAAACACGACGCGACACAAAACACGACGCGACACAAAACAATTATAATAAATTAAAGCAAGTGTATTAAACACGACAGACAGATAAATAAACAAACGCGGTGCACCACAAACCAATATATACAAAATATATATAAATAGAAAAAGTGTGTGCGCGATGTATGCGGGTGTGAGTGTGTGTGTATGATTGTCCAGTGTCTGAAATATGGCAAAAGTTATGAATGGGGTGAGTTGGAGAGATGGATCGATCTCACCAAATGACGATGGTAGGTCTGGGAGATCGATAAACGGAATGAGCTGGGTACTGGATGAAATTATGGAACAATAATCCGCAAGCAGTCTCACAGTCTCAAACACCATGCAGCGCGCTGTCTTCATCTCTCCGTACCGGCCTCAATGCCGGTTCCGGCTTCATGCCGGATCATGTGACCCACGTCACTTCCGGGTTCCTTTGCGTCGCGATCGCGCATGCGCGGGAACTTGCCCGGTGACCAAACCACTGTCCATGGGGAACCAGAAACCGCTAGGGCACGCCTTCGGCCACAGGTGAGCAGCATTAGCTCCATAACCAATTCCCTGTGTATGAAAACGCCCCATTTGTGTGGCTGTGCTACATAGACACCCCCCCCAAGCCTCCGGCGTCTGAGGAGAACGTCCGCACAAGCACTTGAGATTCGTCACACTGACATCGGCTTTTTGTGGGTAGCCCCAAGACCTTGTGTATTTAATTGGCCCTTTTCTGGTTTTTTTCTCTGCTGGACCCTCCCACTGGGGCGCTCGCCTTGCAGAATCTCTTTTTGTTGTGGAGGAGTGTGGTTGAGCTTTTCTCCACACCAGTTCTCCCGGTTGAAAGTGCGCTGCTTTCCTCCGGGTATTGTGATATCTGGCTTGTGTGGCTTCCAGTTGTTGTGCTCTTTGTTGCACCTCCTCCTGGATAAGTCTTTGTCGGGGTGATGACGGATGTCCTGTCTTGTGTCGGTGGCACATGCTGCAAGCTCTGGTATAACACCAGACGTCTTTCCGCACCGTCGGCCACCACGCCACCTCTAATAACCTCAGCAGGGTTTTCAGTTGTCCCCAGTGTCCTCCCAGTGGATTGTCATGGTAATATTGAAGAAAAATCTTTATTAGAGACTGGGGGACAACGAGCTGAACTTTCTCTCCTTTCCTTACCGGTACCCGGCGATATAGCACGCCCTGACGACCTTCGAAGGTGACCCTCTGATCTTGTATGCCTCTTGGGTGATCTTTGGAGAGCAGCTTCGTGATAGTTGGGTCGTTCTGTTGGGCTCTGATGATCTCGCTCAGGTCGCTCGGAAAGTTGGAGGCCTCTTTAGTGGACGTGGTGGGTAGACGTGGGGTGTCAGCAGCTTTCAGCGGCGGGGGTGCTCGGGGTATGGCATCTGGACCAGGAAAAGAGCGGTCCTCGCGATCTTTCTCTCCCCTATCACCTCTCTCCACCTGTTGTTCCATGGTGCTCGCCGCTCCTCTTAACGCCCCTCTCGTATTGCTGTTCTCCAGGGCTCGCCCCATCTGTTCTTCCTCGGAGATATCAGGTTTTCCTATGAGACAGAGGGCGGGGGGTTCATCGGCGGAGTCTCCCAGGCGTTGCTGTGGCCGCTGTACCGGAGACCTCAGGTTGTCGTCCTCTTCGTCGAGGTCATCATCCAGTATGAATGCTGCCGTGAACGCCTGTTTAAAAGATTGCCAGTCCTTTACCTTGCCCTTCTCTGTCTTCCACCAACTGAGAGCTGGCCCTCGGAGAACTGTGCCGAGGGTTCCCAGCAGCTCTGGTCGGGTCAGGGGTCTGATCTCCATATACTTCTCCGCTTGTTCGATGAAGTTCCTCACCTCAGCTGTCTCTGACGCGTCGCAGAAGGCTGGGAACTCCACACAGATGGATGGATGAGCATTAAGAGAAGAAGAAGAAGAAAATGGGGAGGAGAGCAGAGCCGAGGAGTGTGCTGGAACACCAGGAGGAACGTCATTGCCATTAGTAGTGCTTGGTGGGTTTACCTTGGCCGTGGATGTAGTGGTTGGAGTGCTGGGCAGATGTTGAGCAGGAGCTGGAGGGGATGCAGGGGTGCAGGCCTGTAACCTGTGTGTGGTGGGCGTACCAGTGAGACGCAGTCTCTTCATCCGGTTTTCCCAGATGACGTCACGGTGTAGAAAACAGTCAACGATGGCTCTCTCCATTTTTTTGAGAGCCTCCTGGCAGTAGCGCTGCAGCCCTTCCAAGCTCGCGTCCACTGCGTCCCAAAGACTGCTTTCCCTGTTGAGACTGCTGTCTATGGATTGTCTATAATCCTGCTCTATGGAGCTCACTTTATCAGTAAGCGCCACCATGTCCATCTTGCATTGATTAAGTTCCGTACGTAATGTGTGCACTACCTCTATATCAGTCCCATGAACAAGAAAATGTTGATTTTAATTATTGTCATTATCATGGCTATCTGATATATATAAAGAATTAATCAATGCAGATAATTTAGTTGTAGGGTTACTGCGTGCATTAAATGCATCCTCTACATCAACCAGCATGTTATAATCTACTACACCGTCGGCCTTAGCAGCAGTACTAGGATTAGCCTTAGCTTTAGCACTAGCATTAGCGATGTTAACATTATCGTCCATTTTGTTCAGCCACATCACACAAAACCGGAAAATATACCAAAATACAGATTCCCCGTGCGTACGGGCCACCACTATGTAACGCTTGGATTTTATTAACCGCTTGGTTACAAAAAAACGGGATTCGGGAATCTAAACTGGGGCTTGAAAACAACACTTCCGGTATTGCGCAATCGCAGCTGGACAAAACACGACGCGACACAAAACAATTGTAATAAATTAAACCAAGTGTATTAAACACGACAGACAGATAAATAAACAAACACGGTGCACCACAAACCAATATATACAAAATATATATAAATAGAAAAAGTGTGTGCGCGATGTATGCGAGTGTGAGTGTGTGTGTATGATTGTCCAGTGTCTGAAATATGGCAAAAGTTATGAATGGGGTGAGTTGGAGAGATGGATCGATCTCACCAAATGACGATGGTAGGTCTGGGAGATCGATAAACGGAATGAGCTGGGTACTGAATGAAATTATGGAACAATAATCCGCAAGCAGTCTCACAGTCTCAAACACCATGTCTTCATCTCTCCGTACCGGCCTCAATGCCGGTTCCGGCTTTATGCCGGATCATGTGACCCACGTCACTTCCGGGTTCCTTTGCGTCGCGATCGCGCATGCGCGGGAACTTGCCCGGTGACCAAACCACTGTCCATGGGGAACCAGAAACCGCTAGGGCACGCCTTCGGCCACAGGTGAGCAGCATTAGCTCCATAACCAATTTCCTGTGTATGAAAACGCTCCATTTGTGTGGCTGTGCTACAACACTTGGGGATGTGCTGTTATAGGAAAATAATCAGGATTGTGGAGTTTGCACTGCTTCATCACACCCACTCCACCATTCTCACTGTTTAACGTGTGTGTGTGTGTGTGTGTGTGTGTGTGTGTGTGTGTGTGTGTGTGTGTGTGTGTGTGTGTTCGCGTGCTACAGGAATCCAACAGATGGTTCTGCTGACTAAGGTGGATGAAGTGTGTCGTTTGGCAGGAGAGGATATGAAACACGTCTATCGGAGTCACTACCTCTACAAGACGGTGAGATTCCTCTGATGCGGGTCCGGAAATGCTCAGAATTTTTGTTTTGGAAATTATTTAAAACATTTTTCTGTATAGAAATAATTTTTGATAGTTGCTAGCTACTGATGTTTAGCTTGTTAAATAAGTGTGTGTGTGTGTGTGTGTGTGTGTGTATAGATTCAGGAGGCGAGTGTGTGTCTGGGTATTAGTCCTGTGTCTGTGGTTCCAGTGAAGAACTACAGTAAAGAGCTGGAGCTCGAGCCGAACACCGACATCGTGCTTCTCAACGCTGTTCAGCAGATCCTCAGAACTGCAGAGGCGTATTTTGACAATGTTGTCTGCAAGGAAGAGGAAGAGTAGAGTTACACGCAAAAGTGGCAAAATGCATAAAATACATCATGGTCATGTTACTAAACCCGCTCCAGACCTAAACCTGCATGCTGCTCTTTAACTCACACTTACTGTAATGCCTGGGTTCACTTCCTGCGCTGTTCAATAGAGCTGACATGAACAAATTATGCCTTTGGAAATGAATCAGTGAGTCACTTCCTGAACAACTCGTTCTATACCGAATCAACCAGGACCTCACAGGTGACCACCTCCGATTCTGATTAAACTTAAGTAACAGATAAAAATAGATTTTAATTACAATATTCATATGTTCCCAGGAGTTATGACATAATTTCCTTTTTGCGACTATAATTTGTGGGTTTATTCAAATGGCCACATCTTTATTTCTAAAAATAAAACTTGCTGAGAAATATCCTGAGATATTCCCTCACATTCTGTCGGAATCTAGCATCAAGTTAGGATTCATCTAGAAGTTACAGTATAATCTTCTGAATGTCATTTTTATTCAGTAGCAGATCTTTTTTTCAGGTTTTGGCTTTGATCAGTGGGATCACATGTAGCCTGGAGTCAATATTCTACTCTTATTGTTATCTTTGATATATAGCTACAGTATCTTTATCCATCATGATCGCAAGTCATGAACCCCAGCAGCAATGCTAATACATGTACACAGTTTAGAGATATAATATAATTTATCTGCGTTTCATCAGAATCTGATACGGTCACCAGGAGCGTTTCCTGGAAACTTTGGTTGATTTGGTTCAGAACGACCCGTACACGCTTAAAACACTTTTAGGTCTAGATGTTTGTCAGAGATACCCTCTGATATCCCTAATCAAATAACCTCCTGTTATTGTTTTGCTTGTTTTTAATACTTTAATAAAGGCTTAATATCTAAGATTATGGCGTGCCTAGCTTACATGACAAGGTTTTTGCTGTTGTTGAATTAATTTTTAATAAACCTGTACCAGTGTACACGTTAAAGCAGAATAACTCGGCTGTGTATAAAAGTAAAAGTAAAAACTTTTAGCTAATTAACAAACACAGCATCTGCTGGAGGAAAATGACCAATACGAGCTGAGTGACGACATTAACCAGGTAACATAAGAACCGGTGATGTGGATAAAATGTTCATTTAAAATGATATGAAACTATTGTATACATACAGTACACAGTGCATCCGGAAAGTATTCACAGCGCATCACTTTTTTCTCATTTTGTTATGTCACAGCTTTATTCTAAAATGGATTAAATTATTTTTTTTCCTCTACACACAACACCTCATAATGACAACATGAAAAACGTTTAATTGAGATTTTTTGCAAATTCATAAAAATAAAAAAAAAATTGAGAAAGCACATGTACACACACTACCGTTCAAAAGTTTGTGGTCACTTTCTAACTCCATGATGGTTCCTGATGTTTATTTCTTTCTACATTGTAAAGTTTTGCTGAAGGCGTCCAGAAACTGCATGAATCTCCTTTGAACAGTTGATATTGAGATGTTTCTGCTACTTCTGCTCTGTAAAGACTTCATAACGCCTCTAATCTGAGCTGCTGTTAATTGGTCATTTTTCAGGCTGATAACTCTAAATGAACTTCTCGTCTGCAGCAGAGGGAGGTTTTGGTCTCGTCCTCCTGGGACGGCCTTCATGAGAGACAGTTTCATTATGGTGCTGGACGGATTTTGCAAATGCACTTGACACAATACTGTTCTTGCAGGAACTATTACAGAAAGGTCGACCTCTGTGTCTTACAATAACAACTAACTGGTGTTTTTCTTGTTGTTACGTAATTACCTAATTCCATATGTGTTATTTTATAGTTTTGAAATCCGCAGTATTGTTGTAGAATGTAGAAAAAAAATCACTAAACAAAAACAAAGACATTTGCAAGTGTTCTAAAACTTTTGAACGTTAGTGTAAGTATTCACAGTCTTTGACATGAAGCTCAAAATTGAGCTCAGGCGCATCCTATTTCTCCTGATCATCCTTGAGATGTTTCTTCAGCTTAACTGGAGTCCACTTGTGGTAAATTGAGTTGATTGGACATGATTTGGAAAGACACACACCTGTCTATATAAGGTCCCGCAGTTGACAGTTCATGTCAGAGCACAAACCAAGCATGAAGTCAAAGAAATCGTCTGTAGACTGCATGGACAGGATTGTCTTGAGGCACAAATCTGGAGAAGGTTACAGAAAAATTTCTGCTGCTTTGAAGGTCCCAATAAGCACAGTGGTCGCCATCATCAGTAAGTGGAAGTTGTTCAAAATCACCAGGACTCTTCCTAGAGCTGGCCAGCCATCTAAACTGAGCGATCGGGGGAGAAGGGCCTCAGTCAGGGAGGTGACCAAGAACCCGATGGTCACTCTGTCAGAGCTCCGGAGGTCCTCTGTTGAGAGAGGAGAACCTTCCAGAAGGACAACCATCTCTGCAGCAATCTACCAATCAGGCCTATATGGTAGAGTGGCCAGACGGAAGCCACTCCTTAGTAAAAGGCACATGGCAGCCAAACGGCACCTGAAGGACTCTCAGACCATGAGAAGCAAAATTCTCACGTCTGATGAGACTCTCTGGTCACGCTACCATATAGGCCAGAGCCTGCACAGACCAGTTAGCACCTGTGTTCATAGAAAAGTTCAACCTCTTCCTATCCCCCATTCTTTCCCAGCAGAAAGAGACCCCATTCTGCTTTCCTCAACGATTATCGCCCTGTAGCCCTGACCTCAGTAGTGATGAAGTGCTTTGAGCGGCTGGTCAGAGACTTCATCATCTCCTCAATTCCTGACACACTTTTTTTTTCTTCAAATTTTTTTATTGATCAATTGTCATACATAAACATATCAAAAGCAACTAATTAAATGTATTATTATTATTAGATGAAAAGAAAAATGAAAAACTCCTTACCCACCCTGAACATACTCTAAAACACACATACACACACACGCACCCTAGCATCCTTCGGCTCAAACTAATGTGTGTGAATTAGATGGTCATACAGTACATACACTCCGATGCTTGACCCAGTCCAGATACTTCATGATTCAAGATTCATTCATTCATTCATTCATTTTCTATACCGCTTAATCCTGTGTTCAGGGTCGCGGGGGACCTGGAGCCTATCCCAGGAGACTTCGGGCACTAGGCGGGGTACACCCTGGACAGGGTGCCAATCCATCGCAAGGCCCACACACATACACACCCAATCACACACTACGGGCAATTTAGGAACGCCAATTAGCCTAACCTGCATATCTTTGGACTGTGGGTGGAAACCGGAGTACCCGGAGGAAACCCACCAAGCACGGGGAGAACATGCAAACTCCATGCACACAGAGACGGGAATCGAGCCGGGGAACCAAACCCAGACCCTGGAGGTGCAAGGCGACAGCGCTAACCACTACACCACCGCGCCGCCGATTCAAGATTCAAAGAACTTTATTAATCCCAGAGGGAATTTGCTTTGTCTTGGTCATACAGTTGCATTGATTAAAAAAAACTAAAAAAACTTGAGACAAGGAAAAGTAAAAAAAAAAAATTATAATCATTCAGGCAGTACCTGTAAGCTTGCAAAATAACCAATAAATGGCATTTGTGAAAAAACATTATTAGAACATTATTATTATATTTTATCTTTTCTAGCTTAAGAAAAAATAATAAATCTTTAATCCACTGAGAGATTGAGGGACAATTGACGGACTTCCAGTGTAAAAGTATTATACGTCTGGCCAACAAAGATGAGAAAGCGACGACATGTGCAGAACTTAATGGAACTGAAACATCTGTAATGCCAAATACAGCAGTTAATGGACATGGCTTGAGCTGTTGGGGTACAGTTATGTCCATTAACAGTATGTCCATTAACTGCTATATTTGTGGACATGAGATTAAAAAAACCTGTCCAAAAGTTGTGCAGGTTTGGGCACAAATAGAACATATGACTTAAGTTACAGGGAGAGGCGTGGCACCTGTCACATCTGTCCTCAACATCAGGAAATATTTCAGCTAAAGATAAAATCACCAAAAGATAAAATAAAATGATATATTCTTTTTTTTAAAATTATAAATACTCCATCTTCATACAAATAATAAAAATCTGTGATGCCTTTGTCGTACCATGATGAAAATGCTGAATGGAAAAGTGACGGGGGAAACAAATGATTTTTATGTAATGGACCCATTGCTGACGCAGATCCAAATTTAAAGTGCCGTCTAAACTGATACCAAATCTTAAGTGTATTAAGTAGCACTGGGTTATCAGTGTATTGAGCGGGTTTGATTGGAAATGAAGTGCAAAGTAGAGCTAATATACAGGATGGTTTACAAGACACTAACTCTAATTTGCACCATGGAGATTCAGATGAGTTTATCTAAAAATAACATTTTTGAATATGTGCAGCCCAGTAGTAAATTAGAAAATGAGGCAGAGCTAGTCCACCACTACGTCTACATCTCTGTAGTAAGGTCTTACGGATTCTAGCGGGTTTTCCAGCCAAAAGAAAAGAGATTATGATTTTATCTAAGGAATCAAAAAAATACTTAGGAAGAAATAAAGGGAGTGATTGAAAAAAATAAAGAAATTTAGGAAGAATGGTCATTTTAACTGCATTGATTTTTCCAGTTAAATAAAGAGGCAGATTTCTCCATCTCTGAATATCAGATTTTACATCGGAAATAAGAGAGGAGAAGTTGGCATGAGAGGTCAGATAGAGAACGAGTCACTGTAATACCAAGATATTTAAAGCCTGAACAGTTGAGTTTAAAAGGCAGGTTTAGATGCTGAAGTTGTAAATCACTATTATTAACCGGGTAGTATTCACTCTTATGCAGATTTAGTTTATACCCAGAGAAAGAACCAAAATCATCCAAAATGGTTAAAATAACAGGAATAGAGGCTGCAGGATCAGTAACATACAACAACAAGTCATCGGCATATAGGGATCATTTTAAATAAATGTATCACCAAACCCAAATTTCTTTAATACTACAAACAAGTATTCCCACTCGACCCTATCAAAAGCTTTCTCAGCATCCAGTGGAATTACAACCTCAGGGGATACAGATGTTTGTTTGGAGTAAATGATATTAAAAAACAAATGTCGTCCTTTTATGAAACCGGTCTGCTCCTCAGATATAACATGTGGTAATACATCCTCTAAACGGGATGCAATTACTTTAGCCAGAACTTTCACATCAGCATTCAGCAATGATAGTGGCCTACTGTATATGATCCACACTGAAGGGGATCCTTTCCCTTTTTAAGAAGAAGAGCAATTGAGGCTTGGTTAAAAGTAGAAGGTAATGAGCCCAGGTCTAAGGATTCATTGAACACACCAAGAAGCAATGGTGCCAATTCATCTATAAACTTTTTATAAAACTCAATTGGAAAACCGTCTGGGCCTGGAGCTTTATTAGACTGCATTGCCTTCATTGAAACTATGATTTCTTCAAGAGAGTCCAAGTCCCTTTCAGATATTGTATCAATAACAGGAATATAAATGCTTCGAAGGAAATCAGCCAATTTTATATCAACTTTAAGACATTCAGATTGATAAAGGTTTGAAGATTTAAAAACTGCATTGATCTCCATGGGATCAGTAATGATAATATTTAAGTCATTTTTAATTTGCGGTATTAGGCGTGAGGCAGTCTGTCGTTTTAGCTGATGTGCTAACAATCTACTTGATTTATCACCATATTCGTAATATGTTCCCCGAGTCTGTAACAACATACGTTCTGTTTCTTTAGTTGAAAGAAGATCAAATTCTGTTTGTAAATCGATGCGCTGCTTGTACAACTCTGGAGAAGGATTAGATGCGTAAATATGGTCGAGCTTGCTAATAGCAGATGTGAGTTCGTCGAGCCTAGTCTTGCGACTTCGATATAGAAAAGCAGAGTATGAGATGATTTGCCCTCTAAGATAAACCTCCAGAGTTTCCCATAATAATGAATAAGAAGTGGACTCAAGATGGTTAAACAACAAAAATTCATCAATAGTGTTAGAGATGAATGTACAAAACTCTTTGTCCGCTAAAGGAAGTGAGTTAAATCGCCAAGACAATGGGGTCTGTTTATGCATTGATAATTGTATATCCAGTGATAAGGGAGCATGGTCAGAAATGACAATACTTAAATAATCTGAAGAAACTACAGAAGGGTTAAGATGACTGTCAATGAAAAAATAATCAATTCTACAATATGAATGATGCACCTGAGAAAACAATTAGAATTACAGAATCTCCATGGGTCTACAAGACCATTCTGTGACATGAAATCAAAACAATATTTTAGACATGGCAGACTGGCACACAACGCGAGAGCTAGAGCGATCCAAAACTGGATCAGAAACACAGTTTAAATCTCCCCCAAAAATGATCAAGTGGGTGTTTAAGCAGGAAAGGCTACTAATTTATTCGCAAAATCTGGATCATCAAAGTTTGTAGCATAGACATTTACCAACAAAACCTTGGTCTGGATTAGTTTGCCTGCAACAATAAGAGACCTGCCATTTCTGTCAGCAATTATATGGCTAGGTGAAAACTGTATCTTTTTGTTAACTATTATGGCCACACCCCGTGACTTAGAATTAAAATTAGAATAAAAAATTTGACCTACCCAAGGACGAAGAAGCCTATGATGATCCTTAACTTGAAGATGTGTTTCCTGTAAAAACACTATATCAGTATGTAAACGTTTCAGGTGATTACAGTAAATACCCTAGATCTTTTAATTGGGTTACCCATACCTCTGATGTTCCAGCTAAGAAAACGGACAGGTGTACCACTCCCAGTTAAACCTGGGCCTACATAGGAATTAGCCATTTAGCCAAAAATGTGGAAATGATAAGGATTCACAAAGAGCCTGAAGGATGACACCCCCCTCCCCCTACCCCCCACATGCACACACACACACACACACACACACACACACACACACACGCACACACACACACACAAATCTAAAGTCTCCATCCTAACAAACCCCTAGAAGACAGCAAAATAAACTAACTAAAACAAAAGTCGCTCTCACAGTAACTGTGGCCACGACTCGGAGAGTGAGCCCCATGTAGAAGGAAATTTTTTTTAAAGAAAACAAAAAGGCTTCCACAGATTAAATAGAATAAATGGAAGTATCTTCATCCCCAGTTTATAATAATGTATAGGTAAATGATACCCAAGTTGAAAGAAAAAGAAGGGAAAAAAAGGGAAGAAAAAAAACAACAACAGCAGCAGCAACAACAAAAAAGAAAACCCTAGAGGTGAATACTACTAGGATCACACCTCATACATTGACCAGGCATGCAAAATAATACAACTTGGTATAAGTTAAATATTTGGTTCCCAAGACGACATACAAGCTGGAATGCAATATATCAATCAAAAACACTAACTTTGCAAAATAAGAAGCTTATATAAACAGAGGTAGCATCAGAAAATGTAAACAGATCACACATTTCGCTTTAAAAAAAGGAAAAACAAAAAAAAAACACCTATTCAACAATAAAACAGAGTTAAAATTAAATATATAACGAACTATTTAAAACACTACAAGTATAGTTCACGCAGTTTGGATAGTTTTAATGTAGTCTTTTGCTTCATGGGTTGAAAGAAAATCTTTTCCTACACCATTGTAGGTTATCCTCAGCCGCGCTGGGTAAAACAGGCCGTAGCGCGCGCCCTCAATGCCACGGAGTTGTCGCCGGACCTCATTAAAAGACGCAGGCGCTTTGGCAATGAGTGCTGTGTGGTCGGGAAAAACAGAAATACTAAATTCCTTGAATTTTATCTGCCTTAACTCTCTGGCACGGCGTAAAACATCAAGGCATTCACTGTGGTAGTGGAATCTGGCCACAACAGCTCGAGGCCGTTCACCAGGCTTTGGTACAGGCTGTAGAGTGCAGTGAGATCTGTCCAAAGTCGGCTCCTTCTCCTGAGTGATTCTTTAAGCAATGCAGCGATGCTAGAGGTAGTGCAGCTGTTAGGACCCTCAGGAACACCGATTGGCGGCCTTGTCATTGGCCAGTTGTGTCTTTACAGCCTGTAATTCCGATTGATTGTGGATAAGTCATCCCCCAATGCAGCACGCAGTTCCGCCTTAAAATATCTGCAATTTCGTTCCTCAATGAGGACAATATTTCGAGTTTCAGCGCACCCGTGTCAATCACAGAGACTGCCTGTTGAACCGTGGGGTCACCGCGCGGCGGCGATTGACGCGAAGGTGAGGCCGTGACCTGTGGATTAGGCCTCAGTTGTGACTGCGTTGTGCTACGAGTTTTTGTGTTTTTACCGGACATTGTAACCACCTTTAGAGACGACTGTACAAATAAAACTGTTAACGGGGAAGAATGACAGTAAAATTAAAACTGAAAAGCGCAATTTAATAACAATTTTAACAATAATCCTCCAAAGCCTCCCAAAACACGTCCTACTCCATCATGAGCTCAACAGCACCCCCCACTTCCTGACACACTTGACCCTTTACAGTTTGCTTACCATCCAACCATTCAACTGATGATGCGATCTCTCACCTCCTTTACACATATCTCACTTACCTGGACACTAGCAAGGGTTATTATGTTAAAATGCTCTTTGTTGACTACAGTTCAGCATTTAATACTATAATTCCCTCCACACTCACCGTGAAGCTGGGGCACCTGGGACTCAGCCCATCTCTGTCTCAAATTTCCTGACTGACAGACCACAGGCAGTAAGAATGTGCAGACACGTCTTAGCCTCCCTCACCCCCCTCATCCCCAGCACTAGAGCCCCCCAGGGTTGTGTTCTGAGCCCGCTGCTGTACTCATAATGGCCGTGCAGTCATACATGTACAATCAGCTCCACCACCATCATCAAGTTTGCTGACGACAACATTGAGCCTGAGGAGGGGCTCTCTTGCATGGCAATGAAGTAGGATGTGTCTGGCTTAAGCTCTTGCCAAACTTTTTTTTGTACATAAATATGTACTTTACTTTACAAAACATTATATATGCATCTAAAGCAGTGAAAACTGTCACAGATCAGGAGTTTGATATATTATGTTTAACAGAAACCTGGATTAAAGAGAACGAGTTGTAACGCTTGGATTTATGAAACCGCTTAGTTACTTTGTTACGGTGTCGAGAGTCAAAATATGGGCTGATAAACACTACTTCCGGTATTGCGCAACCGCGGCGGGACAATATACGACGCGACACAGAACAATTGTAAAAAATTAAACCAAAGTGTATTATACAAAATAAGTAAATAAACAAGGTGCACCAAAACCAATATACTGTATACAAAATATATATACAAATATAAACAATGTGTGTGTGATTTATGCGGGTGTGTGAGTGTGTGTATGGTAGTGATATGGCAGTGGGTATGAAAATGAGGAGTTGGAGAGATGGCTCGATCTCACCGGTAAAAGATGTTAAGTCCGGGAGGTCGAGAAACGGAATGAGCTGGGTACTGAATGAAATTCGGGAACAATAATCCACAAACAGTCGCTCAGTCTCAATATACAAGCAGCACGCTGACTTCATCTCTCCGTGCCGGCTTCTTTGCCGGTTCCGGCTTTATGCCGGCTCATGTGACCCACGTCACTTCCGGGTTCCTGGAGGTCCCACCGAGATCTGAACTCGGATCGCTGGATTCAGAGTCCAGAGTGTATAGTGGACAGTATCTCCGCCTGTCACGTGGAAGACCGGGGTTCGATTCCCCGATTGGGAGCCAGGAACTGATTGAGGTAGTGCACATACTACAAAAGGAATTTAATCAATGCAAGAGGGACATGGTGGCGCTTACTGATAAAGTGAGCTCCGTGGAGCAGGATTTTAGACAATCCATAGACAGCAGTCTCAACAGAGAAATCAGTCTTCGTGACGCAGTGGATGCGAGCTTGGAAGGGCTGAAGCGCTACTGCCAGGAGGCTCTCGAGAAAATGGAGAGAGCCATCGTTGACTGTTTTCTGCGATGTGACGTCATCTGGGAGAACCAGATGAAGAGACTGCGTCTCACTAGTACGCCCACCGCCCACAGGATACAGGCCTGCTCCCCTGCATCTCATGCACAACATCTTCCAAGCAATCCAACCACTACAGCGACGGCGAAGGTAAAGCCACCAAGCACTCATAATGGCTACGACGTTCCTCCTGGTGTTCCAGTACACTCCTCGGCTCTGCTCTCCTCCCCACTCTCATCTTCTTCTTCTTCTCTTCATGCTCGACCATCCATCTGTGTGGAATTCCCAGCCTTCTGCGACGCGTCAGAGACAGCTGAGGTGCGGAACTTCATCGAGCAAGCTGAGAAGTATCTGGAGATCAGACCACTGACCCGCCCAGAGCTGCTGGGAACCCTCGGCACGGTTCTACGGGGTCCTGCTCTGAGTTGGTGGAAGGCAGAGAAAAGCAAGGTGAAGGATTGGCAGTCTTTCAAACAGGCATTCATGGCGGCTTTCATACTGGACGACGACCTTGACGAAGTGGAAGACAACTTGAGGTCTCCGGTACAGCAGCCAGGGCAACGCCTGGGAGACTTCGCCAATGACCACCCCGCCCTCTGTCTCAAGGGGAACCCTGATATCTCTGAGGAAACACTAGTGGGGCGAATACAGGAGAACATCAACACGAGAGTGGCCGGATGTTTAAGAGGAGCGGCAAGCACCATTGAACAACAGGTGGAGAGAGGCACCAGGGGAGAGAAAGATGGCGAGGACCGCTTAAATCCGGGTCCAGATGCCATACCCCAAGCACACCCGCTGCTGAAAGGAGGTGACACACCGTGTCTAATCACCACGACCACTAAAGGGACCTCCGACTTACCCGGCGACCTGTGTGAGATTATCCGGAAATATTGCCAAGATAAGGAATATATTGTCACTAAATTCTGCAGAAAAACTAGTTCATGCTTTTATCACCTCTAGGTTGGACTATTGTAATGCCTTACTGTCTGGTTGTTCAACTAATTGCATAAACAAGTTAGTCCAGAATGCAGCAGCAAGAGTCCTCACTAGAACCAGAAGATATGAGCACATCACCTTATCCACACTTCATTGGCTCCCTGTGAAATTTCGCATGATTTTAAAATTCTATTTATTTTTAAAACTCTATTACAGAACACTGCAGATGTACACACACACACACACACACACACACACACACACACACACACACACACACACACACACACACACACAATGTGGTAGATGATTGTGTAGACAGAAGGTAGATGATTGTGTCTCTTTGTTTTATCAGTTAGCTGATGATGAAAAGTGAAAGTGATGTGCTTCTGTTCTGCTAAAATCCCTTGATGAAATATTGTGGTCACGTTGTTATTTCATGAGACATGAAAGTGGTGTGTTTCGGTTCCGCTGTTCTCCAGCTCAGGGGATTTCAGAACAACATTTCAGATGAGGTAGCACATCTGCATCAGAACTTTTGTTTCACTTTCTGTTTTGTCTCAACCTCCGTTACTGCTTGGTCCTTCAGGATCTTCTCTGATCTTCACTAATCGGCTCTGGATACAGGAAGGTCAGGTGTGTAGTAATTATGCAGTATTGTGCTTGTTTGTCTCACCTTCATTGCTTTTCATTTTTGTGCTCAGCGTTACTCTCTTTCTCTTTCTCTCTCACGCTCTCTCTCTCTCTCCACACCAGTATTGAGTTAAACTCCAGAAGCAGGAGGGTCGTAACCTTCTACATTGTGAAATTGAGTTGAATTACAAGGGCATTATTGAGGATTACATCTCTACTGGTTAAGTCAGTGGAGGGTTTTCCTCCTTATCCTACATTGTCTTTTTTCTGTTCTACTCTGTTCTGTTCCAGATCTCCATAATGAGTGTGATTACATCTCGTCTGTCCAAGCAGCATGAGCAGAAACTGTGTTCTCTACTTGGTCATGTTAAACTTCGTCTGCTGTTCAAGGCCAGTGTGCACAGCTTCACCGCCGACGCCTTCCACAGGAAGTGTGACTGTCAAGGTCCGACTGTTACTGTAGCGTATAATAACTCGGGATACGTCTTTGGAGCATACACCAGTAATGATTATGCTCAGACGGGTCAGAATATTGTAGATGACAAATCCTTTCTGTTCAGCCTTAACGAGCGTAGAGCTGATAAAGCTCCTTTGCATGTGGCCAGCACCAGCGGCCAGTACTCCTTCAGTGATGGATACACTGGGCCCAATTTCATCTCTATGCTTTTTCTGCACAATGACACTGCTACTGTGTACAGCAATCCAGGCCCGTATTATTTTAACCCAGTGGAGATGCATGGCGATGACCTCCAGCTGAGTGAGTGTGAGGTGTACCGCGTGGAGGGTGAGATTTATTTTGGTTACAGAGTTATGGTAAAGAAGTGATGGCTCAAATGAGACCACTAACATGAGCATTGATTTCTCTGCAGGGTTGGGACCACTCATGGAAAAACAGTGGAGGAACATTGAGTGGAGTGAGGGGTAAGTTCTGATCACAATTATCAAATTCAATTCAATTTTATTTTATTTGTATAGGGCGTTTAACAATTGTCATTGTCTCAAAGCAGCTTAACACAATCAAAAGAATTATTTAAGTTTGTATGGAATGTGAATGTGTATTAATCAAAATGGTCAGATAGTCCCTGGTGAGCAAGCCGAGGGCTATATGTCTTATCTTGGCAATATTTCTGAGGTGAAAGAATGCTATCCTGGTGATATTATCTACATGAGCTTCAAATGAAAGACTGGAATCTATAATCACGCCGAGGTCTTTTACTGTTGCACTTGATGGAACAGAAAGGCGTCTAAAGTTACGGTGTGATCTAAGATTTTACTTCTAGCTGTATGCGGTCCTATGACTAGAACTTCTGTCTTATCCGGATTATCAAACAACTGGCCAATGTAACCTACTGGATTCTGGAGAAGAAAAAGAAGAAGAAGTTCTGATCACAATTACTAAACATATCAGAGATATTTCAGTACAAACAGAATAGGAATTTTACAGTAAAAGTTGAACTTTATCATCTGTGTGTGTGTGTGTGTGTGTGTGTGTGTGTGTGTGTGTGTGTGTGTGTGTGTGTGTGTGTAGGAAGAGGAAGACTCTGATGGATGCAATCTCACGCTGGACTCCAAGTGTGAAGTCGGTGCAGAAAGCTCGTGTGTTGCTGGTCGGTGCTGTGGGAGCGGGCAAATCCAGCTTCTTTAACTCCGTTAACTCTGTATTTAAGGGCCATGTGAGCAGCAGGGCCAATACGGGCATCGCTGGCACCAGCCTCACCACACAGGTAACTCACTATTATTAAAAATACTGGTATTAAGGTGAGAGGGTTAATACACTGCCTTGACCAAAAGTCACCATCTGGATTTAACTAACAAAATGGTAAAGAAGCTTCAACTGGATAATTACTGGAGTGATTAATATGGTTCAGTTGCAACAAGTTATTTATCCCTAACTGGTGCAGCGAGGAGCTTCTCATATCTCAACCATGTCAGAAGACACATCCTGTACTCGTGTCAAAGAGATTTCTCTGTTTGAGAAGAGTCACATTATTATCCTGCATCAAGCAAAGAAGATGACTAAGGAGATTGCTGAAGCTATTAATATTGTGTTAAGACCTATAAAATGCATTATTAACACCTGAGGGATAATGCTGACTCATCATCAATTTCCAGGAAGAAATGTGTTGAGAAAAACATCCTAAATGATCTTAAAACTCTTTCTCATCACTTAAAACACTTAAATGATGATCACAGAAAAAAATCTAAATCGTAAAAAAGATAAATAACTAAAAATCTATACACACACAATACGAAGAGAACTCAAGGAATTGGGATTAAACATCTGTGTATCCATAAGAAAACCACTTATCAGTGAGGCTAATTGGAAACAGGCTTCAGTTTACTATAAACCAACGTCCAGTACACCTTTACTGATGGAAACACTGGGCCCAATTTCATCTCCTTGCTTGATCTGCACAATAACACTGCTACTGGGTACAGCAATCCAGGCACGTATTATTTTACCCAGTGGAGATACACGGGAATCTCCACTGGGATTAAACAGGTTGATAATGATTGGACTGAATGTCCAGGTTATCACATCTATGAAGGTTTTTCCCCTGATGGCACGGGACATATTCCAAGATGCCAATTCCAGGATTCATCAGGCTCGAATTGTGAAAGAGTGGTTCTGGGAGCTATCGTCATCAGCATAGTCATCATTTTCACACATGGATTTGCCACCACAGAGTCCAGACCTTAACATTAAGAATCTTTGGGATGTGCTGGAAAAGGTTTTACATAGCGGTCCGACTCTCACATCATCAATAATTCAATTCAGTTTTATTTGTATAGTGCTTTTAACAATTGACATTGTCTCAAAACAGCTTTACACAATCAAAAGAATTATTTAAGTTTGTATGGAATGTGAATGTGTATGAATCAAAATGTTCAGATAGTCCCTGGTGAGCAAGCCCGAGGGCGACAATGGCAAGGAAAAACTCCCTGAGACGGTAATAGGAAGAAACCTTGAGAGGAACCAGACTCGACAGGGAACCCATCCTCATCTGGGTGAAACAGATAGCAGGAAATCATCTGCATTTATATAGTGTGTTAGGTGGCAGCAGTTCAGCTATAATAGTTGATGTTAATTGATGTTATAATAGTTGATGTAAAATGGAGTCCAGTAGTTATTGGAGACTCAGATAGACTTGTAGAAAGTTCCAGTCCTGAACTATCAAATTGTCAAGTCCTCAGAGAAACAGCTGACAACACCAGTCGAGGCCAGAACCATCTTCTAAGTAGATAGAATCATCCCCAGACACCAGACGCATCCTAAAGAGACACACGGGGCATCCATGCGACGAGACCTCCAACCAGAAACCGGGCACCAGGATGGATCAGACAGGTCCGGAGGGCAGAGGGAGTCTGGATCACTGGCAGCTCAGGAACCACATGTGTAGCTCGACAGAGAGAGAGAGAAAGAGTGAAAGGGGGAGACAGGGGGAGAGAGGAAAGAGAAGAGGAGGAGAGATTGCAGTTAGGTATGGTCACAGTCACAATGTCTAATGTGAATGTATATTTACTGTAGAGTGCAAGCAGGGACTCCGGCAGGACTAACTATGACATCATAACTAAAAGGGAGGAGCCAGAAGGAAACACAAACATGAGGGGGAACTGAGATGTAAAGCAAACAATCACCTCACCGTCAACAAACCTGAGTGATCAAATGAGAGTGAGGAAGACAACATCTAAACATACCAGTTCACCATAATACTCTACGTCCATGAGTCCCCCAGATCTGCTCCTTTACCTTATGGCAAATCTATTTATAAAAATGCTTGGCTAAATAAATAGGTTTTGAGCCTAGACTTAAACACTGAGACTGTGTCTGAGTCCCGAACACTATTTGGAAGACTATTCCATAATTTCAATACATAAGATCGATACAAGATCTTAGAGAAATGAATATGATTCTGGGCTGAAATAAATGTTGTGATGTTGTTCTGGTCAGTTCCCACATGACCCTGTGTGTATACTGACTATATGTAAGATATACAGTGTGCAATCTACAACCTGTCTGTGTGTTACTGTCTCTATTGCTGCTGGATATCTGGAGTTTCCTTTAGCATCAGTAAAGTAGTCTGTCTGTGTATCTGTCTGTCTGTGTATCTATCTATAAGCTTTATTGACACAATGCCATGGCTGTAATCAAAGAAAAAGGCGATGAAATATTAGAGTCTGTGACCTTTTTGGTTGGCCAGTATATACACCTGAATTGCAGGTACAGTATGTGTATAAATATTTATCATGATGGTGAAGTGTGTGTGTGTGTGTGTGTGTGTGTGTGTGTGTAGTTCCGTGTGTACTCCATTAAGGCGGGTGAGAAGTTCCTGCCCATCACACTGTGTGACTCTATGGGACTGGAGGAGGGAGCTAACGCTGGAATGGACATCGACGACTTCACCAACATCCTAAAGGGTCACATTCAGGACGGATACCAGGTAGAGCTGAGTCATGTGACCCTGTTTATTCTCTACCCAGTGTTAATGCATGAACGCTCGGTCTTTCTGATATCTGACCTAGAATTGAGAATCGTATGAAACTTGAACATACACAAGTGTAGAGGTGGACGAACGTTAAATGTATCTCCTGTGGGTGTAGACTCCATGGTAAATGAATAAGTAATCCACTGGGTTAATGTATCAAATCCCCAGAAGCTCACTCTCCTGACCCCCATCTCTCTCTCTCTCACTCTCTCTCCAGTTTAACCCCTCAGTTCCTCTCCAGTCAGACTCTTCTTATTTCAGTAAAGTTCCCAGTATGCAGGAGAAGATCCACACTGTGGTGTACGTGATGGACGCCTGCAAGGTCAAACTGCTGTCTGACACGATGATGGAGAAACTGACTGCTTTCCGCAGAAAAGCCAACCACATGGGTAACCACACACACCAAAACACAAACACACACACACACACACAAACACACGCAATCACACACACACACACACACACACACACACACTGCATTTTTCATCTTTTTAATGTAAACAGAGAGAATGAAGAGAGGATGGTGAGGGTGTGATGTGTAATTAGCTGCTCTAACATCAGCAAGATGAAGAACTCACTCATTTCACAAATTTCAAAACTTTAAATCTTTAATAAAGAGAAATGTAATTCCATGTGGGTGTAAGGAGAATAAACCACTTGGGAACCGGATGTTATATGAAAATATCTCCCCTGATTTACACTGCTTCATCACATCCACACTGTCCCTCTCACTGTTTAACACTGTGTGTGTGTGTGTGTGTGTGTGTGTGTGTGTGTGTGCGACAGGAATCCCACAGATGGTTCTGCTGACTAAGGTGGATGAAGCGTGTCGTTTGGCAGGAGAGGATATGAAACACGTCTATCGGAGTGACTACCTCTACAAGACGGTGAGCTTCCGCTGCTCAGACTCAGGAAACATGCAGGCTTTGATTCTGGAAATAAAACTTCTTAACTGTTTTCTTTACCTAGTTTTATTAAATGTGTGTGTGTGTGTGTGTGTGTGTGTGTTTAGATGCAGGAGGTGAGTGCATGTCTGGGTATTTCTCTCTCCTCTGTGGTTCCAGTGAAGAACTACAGTAATGAGCTGGAGCTCGAGTCGAACATGGACATCGTGCTTCTCAACGCTGTTCAGCAGATCCTCAGAAATGCCGAGTCGTACTTCGACAATGTTGCCTGTGAGGAAGAGTAGAGTCAGGAATTTAATGCCAGTGTTCCGTTCCTGCTCTGTGGATTAGTGCTGACACGAGCAGATTGTGCTTTTTCTAAATTAATCTAAATTAAACTTAACGTGGACTAATCGGACACTTACAGTACTCTGTTACTATTATGTTATTCTTTTGCTTGTTTTTTATTCTTTAATAAAGTCTTAACATCAAAGATTATGTATTTCTGCCGTTCTTACAGTGGAAGCCACTTAAACAGCTTCTCCCAGGTGAATGCCTTTCAGTTTCCCAGCCGCGCGACGTGGACTAATCGGACACTTACAGTACCATGAGCCCCTCCTTCTCCTATTCCCAGAAAGGCGTGTCTAGGTTTCACAGTAAACACGCTCATTAGGTCCTCATTCATTCATTTGCAGTGTGTCACCATTAGATGGAGCTTTGTTCTCAAAAACACACTAACATAAGTTAGTGTATGAAAACTAATAAAAAATATATATATATTAGAGACACGACTCCGATACTCGTGGTTACAAACCGGTGTTATGCGCTAAAATGACCCACTGCCATGGATTGCCCCCCTACATAATCGCTATCAATGATTATATTAGAACATAAATTCATAGGTTAATGGTTTACAAATTAAAGTTTACATGAGACAATAAAATAAGCAATATGAAAATAAATATGTTCTACATTAAAAAATATAAATATTAATATTTTTCTTATACTGTACATGTATACTATTTTATAAACAATATTTATTTATATATATATATATATATATATATATATATATATATATATATATATATATATATATATATAAATGTTTATTTAGGATTTTTTGCATATTCATGTTCAAAGCCCTGAAAAATCAATGTGCCACAAAATAAACATTATACAAGAATTTGTATTAATGGTCTTGACGGCTGCCACGTGCCCAGAGTTTATTATAATTGTAATGTCATATTTGATAATAATGAAACTATGAATTTATGTTCTAATATAATCTTAGATAGCGATTATGTAGGGGGGGGCAATCCATGGCAGGGGGGCATTTTAGCGCATAACACCGGCCACTAGCAGTTACTCCAACCGCTACACCACAGACTAGAAGGTTTTTTCATCTACTTCGTTAAAGAGACATTTGATAAATATTGAGATTTGCTTGTGAACTTGCCTTTATTTTCCATTATTTAAAATGCATGTGTGTGTGTGTGTGTGTGTGTGTGTGTGTGTGTGCGTGTGTTTGTGGTCCTGGGGGTGTATTTATAAATGTAATCTGTCTGAATCCGTATAAAAGTTGGGAAATTCTGGAAAACTGTTTTATCTTGGAAGCAACATCTTTGAGCTCTACAGCCTTTATTGATGAATCTCTGGGAGTTGCATCAAATTTAAGCGAAAGTAAGTGTTAACACAGTGAGCCTTTAGATTTAATAATGTGTAAAACTGATTCTGGTCTGTAAAACGTGTGTGTGCCACACAATGTGTAAACTATATAATAAAACTACATAATCTACACGGCCTTCATAAGACACTACGTTTATTTAAGTTCACTCATAATGATGACAAAACAATATGATTTTGTAAATTAATGAAACTAAATGGTGCGCTCGCTATTCTGTATCGGTTTCAGTGAACTTGAGCGCGTCAGAAAATAAACCAAAACTCCGTGTATACTCGCCTCACAGACATGAAAAATATATACGTACAGAAAGTGAAATGTCTGCTTTTATATAAAATAATGAAAACCAAATTTCAGATTATGTAATTAACATGAAATGTGAATTATAGGCGCAGCCACTGCTGCGGAGACGACGAGATGACTTGATCACCTTCATCACTACAACTGAAACCAAAGAAATCATTAATTTATCAATGAATTATTAAAATGTGTAGAGTCAGTCTGCTTGCTGTTTTTACCCGACGCATTCATAATCATCAGTCTACTTCTGCTGGTGTACAAGTTGACTTGTGATTCCTGATTGGCTGCTCAACCACCAACTTTACCTCCTCCAAAGCCATATGCAGTTTATTCATTTATGCTGCAGTGTTCACTGATCATTACAATTTTATCTTCTCAATGTTTCTCAGAGAGAGCTAAATAGTTTTTATTATTTTTTTGCTAACTGTAGAGTGGTCCACCACGCCCTAGCAGAATATAATCTCAGGTCACTCCACATTATTGAGGAATTAAAACCTACCACCTTCCATCACCTGCATATGGCAGGTGGAGTCCCCTCTTTCCTGCTCTGGATCCGTGAGGGCAGACACTTGGTGGCCATTGAATATTCAGACACTAGTGGCCAGTTCTGGCTGAAAAACTTTGACTCTTATATCCAGAGGATAGGGTTAGATGGAGGCAGATGATTCGCTGTGGCGACCCCTAAAAGGGAACAGCCGAAAGACAAAGAAGAAGAAGAAGAAGATCCACATACATACAGTTGGTAATGACTTGGAAAAAAAATTCAAACCCCCATTACATGGTTCTCTGCCGGTCACTTTTTTTTTTTTTTTCCAATCAGGGCTCAAGAGATCTACCTGGAGTTTCTCATTTAAGAAATGGGGGATGTACTGTGGTTCCTCAATCCTAATCCTAGTTTCCATGTTTTATGACGTTTTATGGAGTACTTGGCTGGCAAATTCATCAGTCCCCGCCCCTCCCCCACCCCGTATTACTGACAGAGCTCTTTTTTGTGGTTCTTTCCTCAGATCTGATTCTCAACATGACTTGTACAACCTTCAGATCATCAACACACATACTGTATCAGGCTTTTGAACACATTGCAGCTGATTTTGTACATCCAAGCACAAGATTCTCTACAACTGTCTGCTGTTTCCTACATCGTCACTCGCTTATGTCATGTTGATTATAATGCATTATACCGCTTCTCTGGTGAATAGTCTAATCCCCAAAACATCAGTTCACTGGAGACGTCATTACACACAAAAACCAGTTTTCATAATCTGTCAAGTGTATTTTGTAGACATTTCTAATAGACTTGTTTCCTGTGAATGTGTCCTGAACTGATGAGCTGCTCTCAGGTGAAGTTTGACTTGGATCACTTAGCATTAGATCATCCTGTTCTCTAAAATACCTACCTGTAACTGCCATGTGTGTGGTGTGTGAGGATGTGGTGTTCCTCAGTCTGTGACGTTCACTGGCATTAATATTTACCATGAGAGACAGACTAGTTATTTTATCAAGTTACTGGCTTCAGCAGGTAATCCATTGTGCTGTGCTGTCTGTATACAAATGTAAAGGTTGATTTGAGAAAAGCTTTAAAGCCACTGAACTGATCTGACAGTTTTTCTCGGTTGTTTTGGAGCATTTCTCAGATCAGAAAGTCAATTCTCAAAACCTCCACATAATTTAGTCACTTGTGAACAACACATGAACATTTCTCAATGCTATGATCAAAATGCAAATGCTTTTGGACATTCATATAATTGATTGTGTACAATTCTCTGCTGTTTTCTGCATTTCCACTTGTTGATCAAAATATATTATACTAGTTTCATCTAAATAATCTTAACCCCCAAATCATTTCAGCATCAGTTCATTGCATAAGTCACTGAATGCAAAATAGTTAATCCAGTTGTCAAAATCTTTTTATGTAAATGTGTCTTGAATTGACACATTGTGCAGATGAACTGTCAATGTCACTAATAAGTGGGTGTGAAGAACCAATGATCAGCTAGTTCCCTAAATCAGGTGAATCTCATGAACCTATAAATTGTCATGCCTATATAAAAAAAGAGCAAAACAAAGATATACAATTTTTGAAAATGGATGAACAACCAGGAAGTGCTCAAGAGCCAGGAACAAGTATGCATGCTGGAAGGGTAAGGAGGCAAAATAGAGGAAGAGGAGGAAGAGGCCAGAGACACAGACATATTTCTGATGAAATTAGAGCCACTATTGTGGACCATGTTGTCAATCATGGCCTTACAATGGCTGAGGCCGGACGGAGGCTAGAGCCAAATATTGGGAAATCAACGGTTTCTTCAATTATTCAAACAATTCGTTGAGAGAACAGGTGTGTAATCCACTAGTGTGGACTGTGCTGTTTATAGTGTACATAAATTCTTTAACACACAATGAGGTTACCTCATAGGGGTGGCAGAGGACCTCTTTTCACACCTGAGCAGGAAGAGGCTATTTGCACCATGGTCAAAGCAAACAATGCAATTAAGCTAAGGGAAATACAGAGGGCCATTGTACTGGAGAAGAGAACAATGTTTTTATAAACACCCAATCCATTAGTATCTCAACTATTGACAGGGTATTGAAAAGACACCATATGATCATGAAACAGCTGTTTGAAAGGAATGAAGATAGAGTGAAGGAGCTACGGTACCAGTATGTACCATATGTGCTTACAATAACCCATTTACATAAACTTCTTATATTGACTTATATATAGAGAGAGAGAGAGTATGTGTGACCTGTGTACATTTGCTATACAGTAGATTTAGAAAAATAATACAGTATGTGTGTACATTTGATATAACTGTATCTTGTGAAATTAAATGAAAATGCATAACTAATTGGGTATCTTCTGTATTGTACTGTATAATGGAAGTGGAGTCAAGTGAACCACCTCACACATTCATATACGTGGATGAGGCAGGCTTCAGTCTGAACTGAAGCAGAAGATGTGGTCAAAATGTCATCGGCCACAGAGCTCCTGTTGACTTGCCAGGCCAGCGGGGAGGAAATATCACTATGTGCTGCTATTTCAGAGCATTGTGTTCTATCTCATATTCCCCTTATAGGCCCATACAATACACAGCATCTCCTCATCTTCCTAGAGACCCTCTATAATCTCTGATAGGGGTCCATTTTAAGATAATTCGGTACTTTGGGATAATGTGAGTTTTTATCACTCAAACGCCATCAGTCACTGGTTTTTGACCCATAACAGAATGTTGATGGAATTCCTGCCACCATATTCCCCATTCCTTAACCCAATTGAGGAGTTTTACTCATCATGGAGATGGAAGGTCTATGATCGTCAGCCACCTACACAGATGTCCCTTCTGGCTGCCATGGATGCAGCATGTGAGGATATCACCGTGGAAGCCTGCAGGGCCTGGATTAGACACTCCAGACACAGATTTTTCCATGTTGTATTGTAAGGGATGATATTTGCTGTGATGTTGATGAAAGTCTGTGGCCTGACAGACTGGGTCGTCAGAGGGTATAGCGACAGACAACAGCATGCACAGTTTTGCCTAAGGGGTGTTTCCTATGTTTACTATTTGTAATTTTATATTTTTTAAATTTATTAACACAGCTTCTGTGTCCTTATTTTTCTTATTACAATGACATGATATAATGTTATATTGTAATTCTTTTTTTCCCAGTCCACTAGTAAAAGTACAATACAAGTGTGAATCCTGTTCGGTCTCAATATACAATCAATATTCCACAGTCTCACGGCATTTCATGCAATAGTCACTTTGATTCGTGCACACAGATACAAATTTCGAGGGTTTTTTTCGTACCAGAGAACACGATTTTGAAAAAAAAATCACTTCCAGATAAATAAAACAGATTTAAACCCACACGGAAATAACCTATATAAACATATATGTTTTAATATAGGTTTTTAATATGTGACATATATAAAATTGGCCATTTTCCTATATTATATGTACATACAGTATATGCGTACATATATAGGTACATATATGCATGTATAGATGTGTGCATATATGCACCTATATGTTTACCTATATTAGTAAAATTATTAAAATCCATAGCTGCTAGACAACATAAATAAAAGCCCAAAATGTAGAAATTAAATTTTTTTTATTTTCTTAAGAACAATCAACTAGTAAAAGAACAAAAACATGACAAAAAACTGAACAGGAAGAAAAAAATATATTTAGTGGATCTTCCCAGCTCCATGAGCTTTGAATTGATAGATGTGCCTATCTGCCTTCGGGTGGCTGCCGGCCACTTCTTCAATGTAGCATCTAGAGAAGACAAAAATAATAAGACAGTATAATAATAATAAATGATTATTTATTAAAACTTCAGACGACAACAATTAGTGCCACGAGGTTATTTGCAACACTATATGTTCTACAAAATAGAGGACTACACACCTTACAGCGCAATACCCCAGAAATGTGGCTTTAGAAGAGGAAAGGTAGGATTAAGAAGTGAGCAAGCGATGAATTAGTATTATAGGTCCCAAGCAGATACAGTAACAATAATGGGTGCTCTACCTTATGCAGTCTACATTGATGGCTAATACTGTAAACATTGATACAAGTAGGCTATGGTTAAAGTGGTGAACTTATAAAGTCTTAAATGTTTTGTTTTCCCTTCTCAACGCATTATGCATTTACTCACCAATAATGGCTACCTTTTTAATTTGTTCAAGTCTCCAAGTCGAAGGAGCCCAGCAGCAGATTCCGTACCATGGCAGTAGCAGAGGTGGCAAGGCGGGCTGCTCTCCACACTTCTGCCTGGCAAAACACCCCAGAGCCCTTTATAACTTCAATCTGAAAAATTATTTCACATCACAATATTAATTTATTGGCAACTTTTAGAAACTTTTCATGTTTCATACTGATTCTTATGTTTAGCTTCCCAATAGTTAATAGGATTTTATGTATAAATGCAGAATAATGATAAAGATACATGCAGGGTAAAACTGCAACAGTACAAAATAAAAACTGAAAAAAGATGGACATTCAGAGTAAAACAGTGCAACATAAAAAAGACTGTACAAAACATACATGCAGGGTAAGCATTGGTTGGAGCAATGTCCAAGCAGTGTAGAGAAATATTTCTGTACGGCTTCACTGTTTTGTGCTGTGTAGTATAGTATTGTAATAGCTGATCAGAGTGATCAACTCCCCATGTGCTGGTTGTACGCAGTCACAGGAAATGTCTTTGTAGTCCATGTACCTTGTAATTTCACCCTCATCTTCACCGCGTCTACTGTATAAGCAGAATGGATGGTACAACATGTAGATACTTCTCGTGTGTCCATCCACTTCACAAATACAAGAGGTCCATCTGAACGGAGCTTGCGTGTCCTGATGTGAGGGGCTGGTGAAGGCAAGGGTGATGCAGACACATTCCTAAAAACAAATAAATAAAAAAATGTTAGCCTATACTGTTCAGAGTAAATGGATGTGCAATTAATATGGATGCACAATATATACAGTACAGAGATGACCAAAAATGTATCCACACCTCAACATGAAAAATATACACCTGTCTTCTGTAGGTCACATGACAGCATCAATGATGGTGATAGATAATACTACACACTGCAGCCATAATTCAATTTGAGTTTTAAAAAACACCATCCACTGGACATTACACACATATTGAACACATTCTAAACAATTACATCTTATCAGGTATTTGTAAATACACGCTAAACAAAAGGGATTATATACATTTACACCAAAGAAATATTCATAAGCATCACTTAGCTACATAAGGCAGTATTTTAGCCACCTGGAACTAGCTTGTTTGTGCTAAATAACATTACTGATAGCAGTGTTATAAGCTAACCAAAATGGAGCCAAATACACATTAGCAACTATAATCTAAAGCTATCCAAAACAAGGTGAAAATAAACATCTGTAAACTCCATAAGGCATTAGCTTAGCCACCGGGAAATATCATGTTTGTGCTACATGATGTAGCATGTTAGCATGATTTACCTAAACTATATAAATGGCATTGAAAGCCAATGTGTCACACAAGCTGACAAGAGCTAGCTGTAGTGAGGAAAATATTTACTAATATTAGTTTAATATTATCAGAATAAGAGTTATATAAGACTTAATAACTTACCCAGTGTAGCATGGGTCTATTCTCTGTTCAAAATGCTCCCGTTCGTCGTCGGAGTCACACAGTCTTCTTCTGAGGTAAATGTAAACTCCTCCCACTTTCCAGGAGTTTCCTCGGATGTGTAAGCGCGTGCCATCTTCCAAAACGTGCAGAAACCTCACTGAATCTGAGTGTTTTCAAGCCTGTCTCTGTGTGTGTGTGTGTGTTGATTAGGCCGGTGCCCGGGGGCGTGGCCTAGTATGTAAATTACCCGGACTGATTTCCGTGTGATTGGCGTGTGGGCGTGTCCTGCCTCGGGTCATTAGCATATAAGTGTGACAGAAATTCTGTGCCTCTCCTTGGTTTCATACGGATTACATAAACTGAGAATATTTGTTTTCAATGTGACTTGCATCATTTAAAAGTAGACACTTTAAGATATATAGATATATTTCTCATTTCTCATTTCAGTTAATTTTAGTGACGTGTTTCAAAAAGATTTTCACGGAGACTGAGGTTTCATATATGTGCATATATCCTCATATACTGTATGTGGCCAATTAGGATTAGTTTTTTGCATTTCTTTAAAGTTAGTTCTTAGTTATTGCCTTGATAATAGAAAATATGAGCTAGGCATCATGTATGACAGTTGCCAAAGTGAGATATGAGCTAAAATGACCAGATCCTGCCATAGGAGTCATATCTTGTATGTACATATAGGGCTTATATGTGGATATAAAGAAGCAATACAGGAGACCTATATGGCCTGTATATGCACATATATGCACCTCAATGTTGCCTATATGTGGCATATATACGCATATATGCAGCATATATATTATCATATATATGCATACAGTATATACTGCATATAGGTTTCATATATGCGCATATATCCTCATATAGGTTCTTTCCATGTGGGAATATACATACAGAAAAATAGCTGTAAAGAAATCCGCAATAAAAATCTAATATTGTAAAATATATTGATGAAATGTGCCGATGATGTAGCTGTTAGTGTAATTGATCAAACATAACGAAAATCTAAAGACAATTACCACTGCAGTGAATTGGTTTGAAAATCGTACTGTCTGACACGAAAAAAAGCGAAATTTTTGTCAGTGGGCAGGAATCAAATACATTTAGGCATTTTTATCTCATTATACATCTGAGCAGTTGAGGGTTAAGTTGAGGCTCAAGGACCCAACAGTGGCAACTTGGTGGTTATGAGGTTTGAACCTGTAATCTTCTGAACCGTAGTCCAATGCCTTAACCACTGAGCTACCCCTGGCCCCAAATAGATGAAATATAGTGAATCTTGTACGTAATGTTGTGATACTGCGTTGGTAAATTTGTGCTGTTGAATTTCATAGATCCCATACAGAAGAAATTCAGCCTTTTGCATTGTCAATTACTGTAAACCAAACCATATTTTATATCAGGAAATTCTGAAACCATGCAGTGTTCATTCTGACAACATGACTAAACATATTGACTTCACCGTATATAAACAATGACAAAAGGACTTGGCATTCTGATGGTGATAATATTTTCATTGACACAAAAACTTACTTTTGAGGGAAGACCTAAGGATTTGGAGTAAAGTACATGCTTTTGCAAGAAATCCAATGTGTTGTGCTGTTTGTACTAATTGTTTTGAGAATGCACTAACTGTTATGCAAATATTAAGACTGATTCGAGAAATTCTCCAAAGCAACTGAGAAAAACTGTAAAGGAAATAGAATCACTTCTCCTGTCCACATCTGGCCTGAAGGGGGCATCAGAGCTCAGTCAGTGAAACTCTGTTACAGCTCTAACTTGAAGGACCCTTCACACACACACACACACACACACACACACACACAGAGAACACATTCAGGATCTTTGTGCTAATCTTTGTGTTTTTATTCGGTTAGTTGGTGAAGAATTGCTCCTGCATTATGTTTATACAGGTTTAAGTTATTAATGTTCACGTGACTATATTTCCTGGAAAATGAAAGTGGTGTGTTTCTATTCTGCTGAAATCACCTGAGCCGCTGTGTCCTCCTGACACCTGGCTGTGGAGGTAGGACAACTGTTTCAAAACTTATGTTTCACTTTCTGTTCTGTCTCCTCCTCTATTACAGCCTGCTGAAGAGAGAAACCCAGTCTTCTGATCATCTCTGATCTTCTCTAATCGTCTTTGGATAAAAAAGGCCTGGAAGGTGTTGTGTTGCTTTTGTTAGACTGAAAACACACTTTTATTATTTACTAGCGTAAGTACCTTGACGGTTAAAGAGTTTGTGAAAACAGTTAAAAGGTTAAAGGTTAAAATAATCTGCTGATCTTTAATGTACTTAGTGATACTATTATTATTATTATTATTATTATTATTATTATTAGAGGTTGAAGTCCACGTCCGTGTACGTGTGTGTTTCTGTACAGCAGAACTCTCTGTCTAACTTATTAATATAGAGAAATGACATTCTGTAAGGTTGAGTATCTGACGCCTTGTTTACACCAAGTTGTCCTTCTTTGGTGCTCAGACAAATACACTCCCTGTTCGGTAATCGGAGAGAGAATCACAGATGAGAAATGGAAAAAGTAGATCAGATAAAGATGAAGTTTTGTCTTAAAACCACTCCAGTGCGTTCAAATCGATGCTTGTGCAGTACGCTGTTAAAACTTTCAGTTTATAATCTGGCACAAAATAACTCATAACTTCACTTCCACTCAACATTTTGATTTGACTTATGGTGCACGGTTGAGTTTTCATAGTCTTATTATTTTGGAGCAATTGATGATGAGTCGATTTGTCTGTGTGTGTGTGTGTGTGTGTGTGTGTGTGTATTGTGGATTGTGCAAGCCTTTAGTTGCATTAGGCTCATTTCTGCTTCCTCATACTTTGTGTATACACAGTAAACTGCATTGATTGGCTCTGTTGAGTGATGTATATAACCACGCCCACCTTAAGGCAAAAGCACTAAATGAGTGATGCTGTGATATAATCTGGCTGGACAGACAGACATACAGAGACTGGTTTAGGGTCCTACAATGTATGAAATGTACACACACTACCGTTCAAAAGTTTAGGGTCACTTGCAAATGTCTTTGTTTTTGTTTAGTGATTTATTTTCTACATTCTACAACAATACTGTGGATTTCAAAACTATAAAATAACACATATGGAATTAGGTAATTACGTAACAACAAGAAAAACAGCAGTTAGTTGTTATTGTAAGACACAGAGGTCGGCCTTTCTGTAATAGTTCCTGCAAGAACAGTATTGTGTCAAGTGCATTTGCAAAATCCGTCCAGCACCATAATGAAACTGTCTCTCATGAAGGCCGTCCCAGGAGGACGAGACCAAAACCTCCCTCTGCTGCAGACCAGAAGTTCATTTAGAGTTATCAGCCTGAAAAATGACCAATTAACAGCAGCTCAGATTAGAGGCGTTATGAAGTCTTTACAGAGCAGAAGTAGCAGAAACATCTCAATATCAACTGTTCAAAGGAGATTCATGCAGTTACTGCACGCCTTCAGCTTTACAATGTAGAAAGAAATAAACATCAGGAACCATCATGGAGTTAGAAAGTGATCTAAAACTTTTGAACGTTAGTGTATATTATTGAAAGAATGAGTTCTTACCAACGTACCAACAAAACCTTTCTTTTATTTATATAGAAGATTAATTTAATTTAATTCAATTCAATGTTATTTGTATAGCGTTTTTAACAATTATCATTGTCGCGAAGCAGCTTTACACAATCAAAAGAATTATTTAAGTTTCTATGGAATGTGAGTGTGTATCCAGTGGAGGGTTTTGCTCTTCATCTTATGTGAGCTTTTTGTCTTCTGCTCTGTTCTGTTCCAGATCTCCATGATGAGTGTAACGTCTCTTCTGTCTAAGGAGCAGGAGCTGAAGCTGTGTTCTCTACTTGGTCATGTTAAACTCAGTCTGCTGTTCAAGGCCAGTGTGCACGGCTTCACCGCCGACACCTTCCACAGGAAGTGTGACCGTCAGGGTCCCACTGTTACTGTGGCGTATAATAACTCGGGCTACATCTTTGGGGCATACACCAGTAAGAATTACGCTCAGACTGGTCAGAAAATTGCAGATGACAAAGCCTTCCTGTTCAGCTTTAATGAGCGTGAGGTTGACAAGGCTCCTCTGCGTGTGATCAGTACCAATGCCCAGTACGCCTTCACTGATGGAAACACTGGGCCCAATTATGGCTCCTTGCTTTTCCTGCACCATAACACCGCCACCGTGTACAGTAATCCAGGCACGTATAATTTTATCCCAGTGAAGATGCACGGCAACGACCTCCAGCTGAGCGAGTGTGAGGCGTACCGCGTGGAGGGTGAGAATTATTTCGGTTACAGAATTATGGTCAACCAGAGATGGCTCATGTGAATACTAACATGAATGTTGGTTTCTCTGCAGGGTTTGGATCACTCATGGAGAAACCATGGAGGAACATTGAGTGGAGTTTGGAGTAAGATAAATCACACTAGAATAAATCGTCCTCTGAATTATTCAGGCTTTAAGGTCTATGTTTCCCCACAAGTCTGAAATATACTTGTAGCGGTTGCCAGCGGGGTGGCACAGCATTACCTGCCAGCACAAAAGTGGTCTACTACTTACAACAAACAAACAAAAAAAATACTTATGAAGTTTAACATGATACATTTCAGGTACAACCTACTAACCTTCGCTTCCATCTACACGAGAGTAAGATGAATAAAAAAAATTCAGAACTAAACACTCTTTGGTGAACAATGATGACATTGTTTATCAGAGCACAGGCTCTAAATTAAGAGCATTTTAACCACTTTTTGCATTACTACTGTATGTTTCAATAAATGTACATGGAGTCAGAATTGTGCAATATACTGTAGAATGACAGTACACACATGGCTGACCTCAAAATAAAAAAACTGGTCACACAGGCAAAGAAATAGCACATTAAAGTTTATAATTAATCTGTAATTTTCAGACGTTTCTTCTTTCATGAATACATTTTTACTCAAGTTACCCACAATGCCATCAAAGACATTTTAGTACAAACACAATGAGGGTGTCACCTGTTTGTGTGTGTATAGGAAGAGGAAGATTCTGATAGATCTGATCTCGTGCTGGACTCCGCAAGCGAGCTCGCTGCAGAAAGCTCGTGTGTTGCTGGTCGGTGCTGTGGGAGCGGGCAAATCCAGCTTCTTTAACTCCATTAACTCTGTATTTAAGGGCCATGTGAGCAGCAGGGCCAATACGGGCATCGCTGGCACCAGCCTCACCACACAGGTAACTCACTATTATTAAACATGCCTGTATTAGAGTTAGAGCCTTAATATAAATCTGTGATTTGCAATAATGTAGGATGATGTTGAGGTGTGTGTGTGTGTGTGTGTGTGTGTGTGTGTAGTTCCGTGTGTACTCCATTAAGGCGGGTGAGAAGTTCCTGCCTATCACACTGTGTGACTCTATGGGACTGGAGGAGGGAGCTAACGCTGGACTGAACATTGACGACTTCACCAAAATTCTAAACGGTCAGATTCAGGACAGATACCAGGTAGCAGAGTGACGTGTGAAACTTGAACAAACACATCCCACACACAATGGTAGAGGTTTTTAAAATTAAAATCTAGGTCCTATGGGTGTGCAAACCTTTGGCCTCGATGTTGCATTAATACTGTAGGTTATCCACCGGGCTCATGTTCCTAAGAAGCTCTCTCTCTCTCCCTCTCTCTTCAGTTTAACCAACCACCTCGTCAGTCATGGTTCTCCTTATTCTCCCTTGGTTCTACGTATTTCAGTAAAGCTCCCAGTGTGCAGGAGAAGATCCACGTTGTGGTATTCGTGATGGACGCCTGCAAGATCAAACTGCTGTCTGACAAGATGATCAAGAAACTGACTGCTTTCCGCAGAAAAGCCAGTGACATGGGTAACACACACACACACACACACACACACACACACAGTTCAGTTCTATCTTATTTATATAGCACTGTCAACAATGGTCATTGTCACAAAGGAGCTTTACAGAATCAAAAAATTGGAATGGAAATAAGATTGAAAACTGTGAGAATGTGTCAGGGGCGGAGGCAGTGAAGGAACCAACTCAATAGCACACACTGGTTTTCTTCAAGCAGTTTTATTTGGAGCTGAAAGCTTAAGCAAACAGAGGCTAGGGCAGAGGACGAATGTGTGTGTGTGTGTGTGTGTGAGAGAGAGAGAGAGAGAGAGAGAGAGAGAGAGAGAGAGTCAGCGCGCAGCAGCGAGGAACACAGGCTGCGCGGGGGAATACCCTGTGACATAACGAGGTCCAGAGAGAAGGCGCAGGGGAATCCTCCAAGAACATACATACAGTATAGGGATGGGATACAGTATACTGTTCAGTGGCAAAGAAAAAGTATGAATGTAATGTCATTTTCTGCATTTTTTTTCTGCATTAGTTTGTCATATACTGTGAAGGCACAAATGGACAAATATAATGTGTTGTGATGTAAATTAAATGAACAACTCTGGAGACTTCAAATAGCATCACAACAAGAGACAAGAGTAGAGGTTTATTTAAACAGTGCTAGACATCTCTGTTTCACACACCGCAACAGCATCTGTAAGTGAGATATTGCCTTAGGTGTTGTAGAGATCAAGGCCTTTACTCTGTAATATGTACATCAATCAATCAATCAAATTTTATTTGTATAGCGCCCTACAACAACCTAAAGATGCCTAGGGCGCTTTCCAGTATAAAAGCAAAGACACAATAAACAGTATAAAAACAATTATCAAATCAATAGCTATATATCAAAAGCTAGTCTTAAAAGATGTGCCTTCAACTGTGATTTAAAAACACATAACTCAGTAATGTTTCGAAGCTGTCCCGGTAGTGCGTTCCACAATTTTGGGCCCTGGATGGCAAATGACCGGCCTCCAAAATTTTTATACTTGAACTTGGGTATGACCAACGTGGTATATTCTGAAGAGCGCAGAGATCTGGTTGGGTGGTGAACCATTACCAACTCCGTGAGATAGACAGGAGCCAGACCATTGATGACCTTAAATACAAACATCAGAATCTTAAACTCTACCCTAAACCGCACAGGGAGCCAGTGGAGCGAGCGGAGGACTGGACTGATATGAGAGTGTTTAGAGGTATTGGAGAGGAGACGTGCTGCAGCATTTTGTACCAGTTGAAGCCGATTTAGCAGTGATTTATTAAGTCCAGAGTAGAGGGCATTACAGTAGTCAATCCGCGAGCTGATGAAGGCATGAACAGCTTTTTCAAAATCAGCTCGGGACAGAAATGATTTAACCTTACTGAGGAGCCTTAGTTGGTAAAAGCTTGTCTTTACAACTGCACTTATCTGCTTTTCAAAAAGCATACCACTGTCAAAAATAACACCCAGGTTGTGCACTACCGGAAAAACCGAGGTGTTAAAGGACCAAAATTGGGAGAGCTGTTGAATGAGTCCGGAGTGAACAGAATGTACTCGGTCTTTTCTTCATTCAGGTGCAGGAAGTTATGAGAGAGCCATTTTCTGATGTCAAAAATACAGTTATAAAGAGAGTCCAGTGCAGAGCAGTTACTCAGAACCACGGGAAGGTAGATCTGAAGATCATCTGCATAAAAGTGAAAACGGACATTGTGATTAGAGATGAGTTGACCTAATGGCAGCATATAGAGTGAGAATAATATAGGACCAAGAATGGATCCCTGAGGGACACCCGATGACAAAGGAGCCACTGAAGAGGAGAGGTCATTTAACATAACTGAAAAAGTTCTGTTTGTGAGGTATGATGAGAACCATTTGAGAACCGTGCCCTGCAGTCCGATAGTGTGTTGAAGTCGAGAAATAAGGACGGCATGATCTACGGTATCAAATGCAGCAGTTAGATCTAATAACACCAAAACAACAGAATTTTTACTGTCTAGGGCTCCAAGAATGTAATTATGGACCCTAAGTAGTGCAGACTCCGTGCTATGCCGAGACCTGAAACCAGACTGAAATTTATCGGCAATGGCATGCAGTTGGAGATAAGACTGAAGCTGGATGACAACAAGCTTCTCCATTAGCTTAGCCAGGAAAGGCAGATGAGATATAGGACGGAAATTGGACAGTATAGAAGGATCAAGGTTTGGTTTCTTTAGCAATGGTCGAACAATGGCATGCTTGAGGGCAGTCGGAACAGTGCCCGAACTAAGACAACTGTTTATAAAGGAGACAAGGCTGGGGCCCATGATGTCAATAGCTTCCTTCATTATCCTTACAGGAACAGCGTCTAGAGGGCAGGAGGTAACCTTCAATTCATGGACAGCTTTTATAAGGTCTACGAGAGTAACTGTCTCAAAGTTCTCCAACACACATTGTGCTTCTTGAGAAGATATAACAGCGACAGGGGCTTGTGTGATGGCTTGCCTAACAGATGAAACCTTGTCCAAAAAGTACTGTTTGAATGTATTACAGGAGTGTTCAAATACATTATTCAAACCAGTAGACCCCGGATTTATCACAGAGTTAATAGTGCTGAATAAAATGAATATGGCGATGACTATTGCTGTTGATGAGATTGGAGAGGTACTGTCCTTTAGCTTCCTTCACTGCTCTGTGATAGGTGGAAAGACTATCTCTAAACATCTCCAGTGACACCTGCAGCCTATCCTTCTTCCATTTATACTCAGTCTGTCTACCCCGACGCCTAAGGGCTCGTGTTGTATCATTGAGCCAGGGGTCTGATGAGCTTTTGGCACCTATTATCCTATAGGGGGCAACAAGATCCATAATCTGAGAGCAAGTGGTGTGGAAGGAGGAAAGGAAAAATTCAGGACATGGAGATGATGTCAAGTCAGCAGCCGAGCAGAAATCAGAGGCAGTAAAGGCAGTAACAAAGTCATTAACTGTAGAAGAGGTAATGATTCGTCGCCGTTGGGGGGCAATGGATATGGGTGCAGATGGAATAACACAGATATCAAACCGTATAAGAGAGTGATCAGATACGGGAAACTCCGAAACCTCACAGATTGATACTGTCACCCCACGTGAGATGATAAGATCAAGGCTATGACCTAACCTATGAGTCGGGCAGGATATGGACTGGGTCAAATCCAGTGAATGGAGAAGTGCATTAAAATCATTTGCAAATTTATCAGAGGGGCAACAAACATGAATGTTCAAGTCACCACAGATTAAAATTCCAAATTCCAAAAATTAAAATTCCCCTGACGGGCCAGGGGTAGCTCAGTGGTTAAGGCATTGGACTACGGTTCGGAAGATCCCAGGTTCAAACCCCACAACCACCAAGTTGCCACTGTTGGGCCCTTGAGCAAGGCCCTTAACCCTCAACTGCTCAGATGTATAATGAGATAAAAATGTACTGTAAGTCGCTCTGGATAAGAGCGTCTGCCAAATGCCTAAATGTAAAATATTGTCAAACTTTGGCATAAACTCTGACAAAAGCTCTGAAAAGTCATTAAAAAAAGTCCTTGTTTATTTTGGGTGGCCGGTAGATTACTGCACATAAAATAGGGCAGGGCAATGTGAGCACAAAAACTTGTAACTCAAAACTAGAGAACCCTCTAGTGGACAGCTGGCGACACTTCAGTGACTGACTGTATATGGTGGCTAACCCCCCGCCCCTACCCGTTTGTCGCGGGGTGTTGAAATAAAGATAGCCAGAGGGGAGAAGTTCTGAAAATGCACTAACGTCACCTGGACAAAGCCAGGTTTCAGTAATAAAAAACAAATCCAGATTATGAGCGGAAATGACATCATTGAGAATAAATGTTTTGTTATTGAGTGATCTAGTGTTAAAAAAGTGCCATATGGAACGTAGCCAAGTTGACAGGCAACGATGTCGCGCGAGGAATTGGACAAAGATTTCCCTGAATGCAGCACCGGGTGACTGTTCTTCCGTGGCGGAGACACGCAGATGAAACGGCAGTGTTAGGGCTAACCATCTGAAGCCACCGGTAACATTCCCGCGATCTTCTTATACTGCCAGGCTCCAATCGATCTCCACATCTCAGCGGCGGAGAATCCAGGTGGGTCCTCAGTCTGACATGTAATCCGCCTCTCCGACCGCGGCTTCTACGGCGCTTTCTGCCTATTAGCAGATAGACAGGGCATCTCAGAAAAGGAGAGATTGGTGTCAAAAAGTGGCGGTGGCAGTTTAAAGGACTGGGCATTTGGAAGCCCAATTGATGCAAAACGCAACTCCAGCAACGTAGTCCGATCGTAAACTATAGCCGGCGAAACGACAGCTAAAACAAACAATAAAAAACAGAATAACAAGTGGCAGGCCAAACATAGCGGCGTCATCTTGGTTTCCTCCAGCAGCAGCAGCACTCCTGTTAAAACTTTGCACCTGAAGTGGGTTTTCATCTTGTTCTTTCTTGCACAAACACATATTCCAAGACTGCAACTCTAACTGACCCATGATTACGTAGACTTTTAGTAAGACACACACAGTTAATTAAAAATTTTCTACCACAGTGTCTAAAGTAATAACACAAAAACTCTGATCTTTCATGTCTTCATTAAGAACAACCATAAACACCTTGTGGTGGAAGTCCTGAAAACACTATAAGGACAAATAATTCACACACTGAGTAAGAGCAAAGTCACAAAGGTTTTATTGTAACTTCTGCAGAAGGACCAGTCTCATACAGCAAACAGTTGCAGCATGGAGAAAGGTGATGTCTTTCTCTCAGCTGTAACATTTTATACACAAGCATCTCTGCTAACAGAATCTACGCCCCGTACACGATGTTCCTACATTCCAACTCTCAACCCTTTATCTGACCCAGACCAGATGTCCTCGCCTTATTATTTATTCAATGGCAACTCCATCAGGCCATATCCACACATAACCGGGTATTTTTTAAAAACAGAGATTTTCCTTCATCTTTTTGAAAATTATTCTGTCCGAGCCTCCGAGTGGTGCAGTGGTAAAGCTCTCGCCTTATTATTTGGAGATCGCTGGTTCGAACCCCGGGTGATGCTGATTTCCTTTCACAGCCGGAGGCATAGAGAGAGCTGATTGGCTGAGCTCTCTCAGGGGGAGGGATGAGAGGTACTTGCGCTCCCACATTAATCACGGCTCTACAGCCAATCAGGGGCTTCTGTGAGCTCGCGCACGCGGAAGGAGCGGCTAGCGCTTTCCTAGTGAGTTACTCCGCCCCCAACGGTGCGTGAGTGAGCAGTTCGAAAAGATGTGGTCGGCTGATGTCACGCGGTTCGGAGGAAACACGTGATAGTCTTCATCCTCCCGACTGAGTGGTAGTGGTCGCCTTAATGTGGAGCCCACTAGTGACGGGGAGGAATTGGCTACGACTAAATTGGGGAGAAAATTGGATTTGAAGTAGACTTGGGAATATTAGTAAATTTCACACAGGGGTTAAGCTGAGGCATACTTTTCTCAATTGTTTCCTCCTGACATAAAAAGGAGTCAGACAAATCTACTACATCACCCAATTTCTTTTGCTGAGCATGCGTTAACACACAAGCAGGAAATACGGAAGGAATCTGAGCTTCTAACTCTGGACAATCAGTAATAGGCTCAGATACAACCTCTGGAAGCGAGAAAATTTGGTTTCCTGCAATATCATTTCCCAGAATGAATGAAACGCCACTAACTGGTAACGCTGTACGAACGGCAACTTTAACAAAACCAGAAAAGCTTTTGGTTTCAAGATACAACTTATGCAAAGGTGCTCGAATTACAGTCATACCGATGCCTTGAATCAACACATCACTCCCTAAATAAGAAGCTTCTGAAGAGGGCAATGCATTCTCCAAAATAAACGATTGAGCAGACCCTGTATCCCTCAAAATTTTAATGGGGGTTCTTGTTTGACCAGCCCCTAAAGATACATAACCAGAAGATATGAAGGACTCAAATACAGATTCACCAGTAGGCTGTGAAACTGACTTAGCCAGCAGCCCTGCAGCATTCACCATTTTGCTAGCAGTCTGTTGACGAGATACCTTACGCTTTAACACTGGACAGGAGGCAATTAAGTGACCTTTTTCGTGGCAATAATAACAATTACGAGTTTCAGGTGAAGAACTGACAGGAGAGTGAGCCTGAGCAGTTGTGTTGCATAACTTTGATTGGCATAAGGAAGAGTTAGTACGAGACATGCAGAGGTGGAAAGTAACGAATTACATTTACTCGCGTTACTGTAATTGAGTAGCTTTTTTGTGTATTTCTACTTTTTAAAGTAGTTTTAAAAATCTGTAATTTTACTTTTACTTAAGTACGTTTTGTTTGAAGTATTGTAATTCGCTACATTTTAAATCATATTCGCTACTGAGTAAAAAATTAATGAATGAAAATTATAAAATAATAAAAATATTATGCTTTGTATAATTGTTCCGCTGCGCTCGCGTGTGTCTATCATGTTCTGGTCGCGCGCCGCTCCAGACTCCACTCCAGGTTTTCTGACTGTCCCCACATCGACATCTTCCTGACCTTCCACACGGTCGCTTCCGTCCTGAGTGACGTCATCGACTAGCGCGACCATATATAAACCAGAGAGAGACGCGGGAAAGATGAAAGAGGTTGTGATTTTGGCGTTTTGATATTTGGTTGTGTATTCTGGTTTTTACTTTTTGCCTCCAATTGACTTGGATTATTGCTTTGTCCCTTTGGTTTGTTTGGTCTTTGTATATATTTATAGATAATTTCATTGTTTTTGGTTTAGGGAGTCCGGGAAGGTACCTGTATTTTTGTTTGTGTGGGTTTTTTTTTTTTGCAGGTAATCTAGCTACTAAATATAAATACCATTTTGTTTATTATTTTGGCCTGGGTCCATCTTGAATCTGATCCTCCTCCTGTTGTGTGTGTGTGTGTGTGTGTGTGTGTGCATATACAAACCTCATTATTTCCATCAGTTAATGATTGGATCTAGTTCTTTCTGCCATATACCACCATTTCCATACAGTTTAAAATAGAACCCTGAACCATTCTTTTGCTGTTTGGCCCGAGACTGGGACGTAACACCATATTTAAGTGACCACTTTGATTTTCAAGCACAAGAAAGACAACAGCTTTATTATGCAAAGGTGTTCCTTCAGTTAAAAACAACTAGTTTGAGATTTATATCTGCTCATCTTTTTTGAACTATGTTAGAATGCCTCATCCCACCCCCGCTGTTAAAAAAAATAAAAAAGTAACTCGGTAACTTTTACTCCGAGTAAATTTTTTAATGAGCTATTTTTACTTTTACTTGAGTAGATTTTTGTAATGGTAACTTTACTTGTACTTAAGTAAAATTTCACTGAAGTAACAGTACTTGTACTTGAATATAAAATTTTATTACTCTTTCCACCTCTGGAAACATGGGCATATTAAACACAGTCTTGTGAGTCAACACAAACTCATCAGCTAAGACAGCAGCTCTAGACAATACATCAATCTTTTGTTCATTTAGATACACCACTAGCTGCTCTGGGAGACAAGACTTAAACTCTTCTAGTAAAATCAATTCTTTAAGTTGCTCAAAACTTCTTACATTGCTTGCAGAACACCATTTTTCAAACAGCAGGCATTTCTCACGAGCAAACTCAAAAAATGTTTGGCTATTTGGTTTGACCAGGTCTCTGAAACTTTGCCTGTATGCTTCAGGCACACGCTCATAAGCACGCAGAACTGCAGCTTTAACCATGTCATAATCAAGGCTCTGTTCCAAAGAAAGAGCAGAGCATGCTTCTTGTGCTTTCCCTGTTAATTTACACTGTAGTAACAGAGTCCACAAACTTTTTGGCCATCTTAACATGGTTGCTATTCTTTCAAACACAGCGAAATAAGAATCAACCTCCTCCTCTCTAAATATAGGCACTAAACCCACATGTCGGCTGACATCAAAAACAGGCTGGCTTACCGGTGTGGACTGGAGTGGAGCAAGTGGTGACGCCAGCGCACTGGAGACATCAGCTCCAACAGGCCTAGGAGAGACTGCTGCAGGAGAACCAAACTTTCTTGGCAGCGGCACAGGCTTCCGACTCTGAGCAGCCAGTTCAACCTTTTTCCCCTCAGCGTCCAGCTGCCTTTCCCGAATGCACAGCAATTCCATCTCATATACTGTACCTGTCGTTTAATTTTTAACTCCAGCTCCTTCAGTGCCAGTTGCAAGACTGGGTCCACTGAATCGGTCGGGTGTTCAGGTCGAACAGCCCCCAATTCCTCCCCATGCTCTGCTACTGCTCTTGTGTCATCGGCCCTTGAGAGAGGTTGAATACCAACTCCATCATATACATCACGTTCAGATAAGACCTGATCAGCCACAAGTGCCTCATAGATGGTGGATGGTGGCCTTAACCACCTTTTTACTAGCAGATTTGGGAACCAAAATGTTAAAGAAATCAGCAATTAGGAGAAGATCATCCTTTCTACATTTATCGAAATCCTCTAAAGTAGGACAAAGAGTGAACATGGTCAAATCAAATGCAGCCATTTTTGGGAAATTACTCACACCAGCTGAAACTTGAATGCTAGAATTGAAAGTCTTGTTTAATAATCCCGGACGAGCCACCACTTCTGTTATGTCCCAGTCTAGGGTTGGGCCGTAGAGCACCAAATGATTGGTTCTGGGTTCTATTTTAAACTGTATGAAGGTGGAATATAATGGTGTAATATACCAGAAAGAAATAGACAGATACTTCAACTGGCAAAAAGATGAGGTTTGTATTGCTTTACACAAAGCAAATTCAAATAAAGGTACAAACACCACACCAGGATCAGCTTCAGGGTGGACCCAGGCCAAAATAATAAACAAAACAGGTATCTGGGTTTTATAAGCTAATTTACCTAGCAAACAAAACACAAACAAAAATACAGATACCTTACCTAACTTCCTAAACCACAAACAGTGAATAAAAACCCTTTTACCCAAAGCAAATGGCAGCCACACCCCTACTACTGGTGAGTGCACAAACATACAGTGAAATAATTTACAAAAATATATACAACAAAACCAAGCAAACAAACCAAAAGGGACAAAGCAAGAATCAAAGTCAGGGGATGCAATAAAGTCAAAACCAGAAAACACAAGCCAATATCAAAAACAATCAAAATCACAAACTTTCTCTCCAAACAATCAATACCTCGCCTAGACGCCTCCCTGTTCCCGCGTCTCTCTCCGGTTTATACCTGGTCCGCTTGTTGATGACGTCACTCAGGGCGGAAGCACACGTGTGGAAGGTCAGGCCTGGAGTGAAAACCTGGACTGGAATGTGGAGCGGCGAATGACCTGGACACGCTGTGGTGGCAGCCGGAAAACCTGGAGCGGAACCTGTACACAATATACATACATGTTCCGAAGCACAGCAACACAGATGCACCACACAAACAGCGACCAACATGTTGCGGGTCGTAAATCAAATTCAAATTTTATTTGTCACATACACAGTCATTCACAGTATAATATGCAGTGAAATGCTTATACGACCGCCAGTGACCTTAAAAAGAATTAAAGCTTATATTAAGAAATAAATATGAATAAAAGAAATACTATAAACGAATAAAAGCTTGTACATAAAATAAATAATCAATAAAAAGGAAATACTAAAGAAATAAATTGAACTAGTAAAATTAACTGTACAATGAGGGCATAATAAAATATTGCAAAATATAGAAATATGGGGGGGAGAGTATATATGTATATAGAATTTAAAGTGTCAGTGGTTGTGCAAATATGCATGAAAGGTGACTAATGAAAGTGACATGTGCAATTGTCCAGATGTATAAATATTTAGTGCAAGTGTGTATGAATGTGTCCATGATTGTCCAGTCAATGTTACAGTATGAGCTTAAAAAGATGTTATTAGTCCTGTGTGGAGGTGTGATTGAGAGACCTTATCACCTGCGGGAAGAAGCTCCTCCTCAGCCTCTCTGTGTTGGCCTTTAGGGAGCGGAATCGCTTCCCAGACTGCAACAAAGAGAACAGTCCATTACTGGGGTGACTGAGGTCCTTCATGATCTTCCTGGCCTTAGTCCAGCACCGCTTGCTGTAGATCGAGTGCAGGACACGGAGCTCAGTGCGGATGATGCGCTCGGCTGATCGCACCACCCTCTGTAGAGCTCGTCTGTCCTTCATGGTGCTGTTCCCGAACCAGGTCGTGATGTTTCCCGTCAGGATGCTCTCTATGGTGCAGGAGTAGAAGTTCCTGAGCACCTTGGAGGGCAGTCTAAAGTCTCTCAAGCGTCTGAGGTGGTACAGACGCTGCCGGGCTTTTTTCACCACGGTGTTGATGTGACAGGACCATGACAGGTCCTGCGTGATGTGAACACCGAGGTATCTGAAGCTGTCCACTCTCTCCACTGGGCTCCTGTTGATGACGGGGGTCTGGTAGTTCCTCTCCTGCTTTGTACAAAAGTCCACTATCAGCTCCTTTGTCTTACTGACGTTCAGGAGGAGATTGTTCCTCTGGCACCAGTTCTCCAGATTTCCAATCTCCTCTAGGTAGTCCAACTCATCATTGTTGGTGATCAGTCCGACCACGACGGTGTCGTCAGCAAACTTGATGATGGAGGTGGAGTTGGTAGTGGCCACGCAGTCTTGGGTGTACAAAGAGTACAGCAGGGGGCTCAGGACACAACCCTGGGGGGCTCCAGTGCTGAGAGTGAGTGTAGCTGAGACATGTCCGCCCATCCTTACTGCCTGTGGTCTGCCAGTCAGAAAATTGGAGATCCACTGACATATAGATGAGCTGAGTCCCAGGTGCTCCAGCTTGGTGGTGAGTGTGGAGGGAATTATGGTATTAAAAGCAGAGCTGTAGTCGATGAAGAGCATTTTAACATAATTCCCTTTCCTAGTGTCCAGGTGAATGAGTGATGTGTGGAGGAGATGAGAGATTGCATCGTCTGTGGAGCGGTTCTGACGGTATGCAAACTGTAGTGGGTCCAGTGTGTCGGGTAGTGAAGAAATGATGAAGTCTCTGATAAGGCGTTCAAAGCACTTCATCACTACTGAGGTGAGGGCTACAGGGCGATAGTCATTGAGAGAAGCAGGATGTGGTTTCTTCGGGACAGGAACAATGATGGACTCTTTGAAGCACGTGCGGATCACCGACTGAGATAAGGAGATGTTGAATATCTCAGTGAACACTGGTGCTAGCTGGTATGCGCAGGCTCTGAGGATACGGCCTGAGATGCCATCTGGTCCTGCTGCTTTCCTGGTGTTCACTCTCGTGAAGGCTCTCCTCACATCGTGCTCGGAGATGATGAGCGCGTTCCCGGTGCTGGCAGTGTCTTCCTGTCTGCAGCCGTTAGTGCGGCTACCATTAGCGCCGTTAGCATTAGCGCCGTTAGCATTAGCATCGCTAGCGTCTTTAGCTGCAGACTCGAAGCGAGCATAGAATGTGTTGAGCTAGTCTGCCAGAGTCGCGTCCGCGTTCGTCATACCGGATGTTGGTGCTTTATAGTCCGTAATTGTCCTTAGTCCCTGCCACAGGCTCCTAGAGTCACTCTGTCAAAGCTGTGACTCTAGTTTTCTCCCGTAGCGCTGCTTCGCCTCTTTCACCGCCTTCCGGACGTTGTATGACGCAGCCTTGTATGGTTCCATGTCCCCCGACGCAAGTCCCGTGTTGTAGGCGGCGGTGCGAGATCTCAGGGCATCGCGGATGGTTTTATCCACCCACGGCTTCTGGTTGGGAAACGTTCTGATCTTTTTCTCCAGAGTATCGTCTACTAGCTTCCCAATAAATCCCACAACCGCTTCCGTAAACACGCTGACGTCATCATCGGAGCTGTTTCTGAACATGTCCCAGTCTGCGTAATCGAGTGCGTCCTGTAATGCGGCCACCGATTGGTCCGTCCAGCGCGCGATCTCCCTCTGAACCGGAACTTCCTGTTTCAGCCTTTGTTTATATTTTGGCATGAGGAAGATGGCGGCGTGGTCGGATTTACCAAACGCTGGACGAGATTGCGCCTTGTAGCCGTCCTTGACCATTGTATAACAATGATCTAGTGTTCTTTCACCCCTGGTGGGGCAGGTGATGTGCTGATAAAATTTCAGCGCTGCACGTTTGAGGTTGGCACTATTAAAGTCCCCCGCCACAATGAGCGCAGCGTCCCGGTGTTGTGTCTGGTGCTGTGTGAGTGCCTCATGCAGCTCGCATAAGGCAGTGTCCGTGTCCGCTTGTGGTGGGATGTAAACGGCACTGATTATGACCGATGTGAACTCCCGTGGAAGATAAAAAGGACGACACATGATGGACAGTAGTTCCAGGTTTGGTGTGCAGGAGCGTGTAAGAGGAACAACGCTCGCGCTGTTGTACCAGCTGTTGTTCACCATTAAGCACACGCCGCCTCCCCTTGACTTCCCCGAGTCCCGTGTCCTGTCCATGCGGTGAACCGAGAAGAACTCGGCTGGTTGTATGGCGTCGTCTGGCACCGCTGGGTTCAGCCATGTCTCGGTGAAGCAGAGGAGATTGCAGTCCCGAATGTCTCTCTGGAACTTTATCCTGGCCCTGAGGTCATCGAGTTTGTTCTCCAGTGACTGGACGTTGGCGAGCAGGATGCTAGGCAGAGGTGTGCGGTGTGCACGGGCTCTGAGCCTATTCCTCACGCCGGCTCGTTACCCTCGGGTCCGTCGCTTCGCGTCGTGTCCATTGTTCTCCCTCAGGATCTCACTCGGCCAGCTTGGATCCGGAGTTAAAAACGTCGAATTGTGAGTACATTGTATACCAATAGAAACAAGAGTGTCTCTATCATACCTAATGTACTCAATGGTGGTGATTTTGCCGATTTTAAAACACTGAAAACTAACTTAAAGAACAAAAACAAAGAAAAGGTGGTCGGAGCAGTCGTGACGGCAGCCGACCTCACCGGCGCCATCTTGGAATCTATGTACATAACAATGTACATGCATGTAAAAAAGTCCAGTACACATCGTTGACACAGTCACTAGTTTACTGTACGTATGTCCACTATTGTACAGAATATCCTCATAAACAAAGCTCACGTCAAATCAAGGAGACAAGCACACAGACAATTACATCATCGACACAAGGTGATGTTACAACAAGCCAAAATCTCTGTTACCCCCCTGTCCACACTGAGTTTTGGAAAATCTTTGTAAAGTTTTTGATGACCAAAACGGCGTTTGCGTGTGGACGAAAGGCCAAAACCGCAGAGAAAATCTCTATTAAAAAATCTATTTAAAAAATACCCGGCTATGTGTGGACATGACCTCAGTTTGTTTCTGTTCTGTTCTCGGCCTTGTGTTTCTAAGTTTCTGCATACTGGTTTAAAGCTTCTAAAGTCTATGTGGCACAATTACAAATTAAATACATAATTAAAATGTGATTTTTTTCCATCGCAGCCTCATAGTGCTAGTCATAAAAGTATGTTAATCCTTGAGTTAATGACATTAAAAGCTAATTGGAGTCAGGTATTAGCATCCCTGGAGTCTTGTTAAGAAAATGAATTTGGAAGTGTGGACTAGAACTACTTTGACTGATATATAAACATATAAACTGTATTATGTATAAATATTTGTTTTTGATAATGTTTATTTTTCATTCCTTTTGTAGTTATACAGTGTACTGTCACTAATTTGTTTGCACATTGTTCTTAGCTGCTGTAACGTAGAAATTTCCCTACTGTGGGACGAATAAAAGTATATCTTATTCTATTTTATAAACCATGGAAACTTTTTGACTTTGCCTCGCATAAGAATACTACACTTATGTGAACCACGCCTCACCAACAAGAGCGTTCAGAGGATATACATCAAGAATTATTGATTTACATAAATCTGGAAAGGGTTACAAAGTGATTTCAAATACTTTAGAAACTCACCTGTCTTCACTTAGACAAATACAAATGGAAACACTTTGGGACTGTAGCTACTCTACCAAAAAAAAAATTATCCCAGTTGTCATCAGTTAGGTAAAGAAACAACCCCAAGTGACAGCCAAAGATTAGAAGGCATCATTGGAACTGGCTAACATGTGTTCATGAGTCTACAGGACTTAAAACATTGAACAAGTAGAACAAGCACCACAAAGTAGAACAAGCAAGTAAGCCGCTTACTTAAGCCGCTGCTTACTGAACAGGACATTGCTGCACGCCCAATGTTTGTGAAAGAGCACAGAGGTATTGGCAAAATGTTTTGTGCACTGAAGAAACTAAGATTGAACTATTTGGAAAGAACATGCAGGGCACTACAGTCCATATCATCATGAAAACATCATCCCAAGTATGGTGGAGGAAACATTTGGACCTGCTTTGCTCCATTAGGGCCTGGCCAGCTTGCAGTCAAAGAGGGGAAGATGAATTCTTAAGTGTATAAAAACTTTTCTTTAAGAGAATAGGTGAAAGTCTGTACATCAGCTAAAACTCTTTGAGGCGGGGTCAAGCAGTTATTAATTAAAGGGTTCACTTACTTTTTCCACTACTATGTTAAATGAATGTTAAATGAGTGTCAATAAAGGCATGAAAGATCAGAATTAATTTTGTATTATTATTTTAGTCACGTTATATTTGTCAATAATCGACTTTGATGAAGATCAGATCATATTTAATGACGAATGCAGAAAATCAAGCAATTCCAAAAGGTTTATATACTTTTTCTGGCAACTGTAACTGTTTGTCATCAGCATAACAGTGGAAACTAATATCATAATAATACCAAAAAACATGTGGAACCAAACTTCACTTTAGTACAAGTTGAATAGTCACTATTTATATCTACAGACTGATAAAGATCAATCGATCAAACTGCATCCCGGATCAGAGGCCAGTAGGTTGTCATTTACCACTTTAACTTTAAGAAATATTTCTTTTGATTGTGTAAAGCTGCTTTGAGACAATGTCAATTGTTAAAAGCGCTATACAAATAAAATTTAATTGAATTGAATTGAAATTTAACCAGCAATGTCTCTGTGTGTGCTGTGATCCTGACTGTTAGGGGTGGTTTTATAGAACCTTGTGTGTGTGTGTGTGTGTGTTTGTATGTTTGTGTGTACTTTCTGTCTGTGCTACAGGAATCCCACAGATGGTTCTGCTGACTAAGGTGGATGAAGCATGTCGTTTGGTGGGAGAAGATCTGAAACACATTTATCAGAGCCACTGCATCTACACAACGGTGAGATTCTCCTGTTCTGAGTCTGACTCAGGAAAAGAACAGGCCTTTATTTTTGGAAATATTCAAAAACCAACAATTCACTTCCTGATCATTTTTGTGCAGATATTTCATTTTTAAAAATTGGCACATGAGACACACATATTGCATTCATAGGAAAGCTCTTCCCAGTCTTAGCTAGTACTGTTAATCCTTGGATTGAGAGCATAATTCGGATTGAGAGCATAACACGCACACACACACACACACATACACACTAATGGAATCACTGCTCTCTATCAGCTTACTGGAATCTTCTTCCTTTTGTGTGACTTTACAGTGAACCTCTCTAATGACACTTGCATTTGGGGGATTTTGCAAAAATGTGACGTTGCATTGTTAAACAGATTCATCTCCAGCACTGCTACAGCCTTTTTAACATTTTCTTCGTGGGTGCCATTGTTGCAGTACAGTTACTAAAGAACAGTCACTATACTTGGACACAAAATTAAAAAATGCTTTATGCTTGCACACACGCATAGTCACAGTGTTATAGTAAACAGTACATGAGCGCACGGATGTTAACTATACGAGTGACGCACACAGACTGAGACTGAGCACATGAGACGATTACCCACAATCCCATAGAGAGAGAGAAATACCATTAGTGAAGCTGTGATCATGTGACGCTCGGCACCAAAATGCATGCGTAGCCTACTACTTGTATTTTAAAGGGGCCATCCGGTCCCAATTCTTCATAGGTTAATATGATTCTTTAGGGTCCTAATGAAAAGTTTGTAATATACTTTAATTAAAAATTACCAATGGTTGTGTAAAAAAACATTACTTTTACCTGGTAAAAAGTAGCTCTGTTCTCAGCAACCTATTTCAGTACATGCTCCTTTAAATGCTAATGACCTCTGCTGAGCCCGGCCCCCAGTTCTGTGGGGTGTGTCTTCACAACACACGTGGTGAATAGCTTTGACAACAGTTAAAAATATATAAAAAAAAACAGTTTAAAATAATTTTACATGACCTTAGGATTATTTTATATATGAAGGAGTTATTTCTACTCTCTTGCTCTCTTCCTCATAGATCTGATATTAGCGTGTTAAATCTTCCCTGCTGCTATCTTCCTATCTCCTCTTCAAATTCAAATTTTATTTGTCACATACACAGTCATACACAGTACGATATGCAGTGAAATGCTTACACGACCGCCAGTGACCTTAAAGAGAATTAAAGCTTATATTAAGAAATAAATATGAATAAAAGAAATACGATAGGAAAATTAAAACTTAACTAGAATAAAAATAGAAATAAAAATAGAAGTATAAATAAAAATAGAAGTATAGCTGTATGTAAAATAGAAATAAAAATAGAAATATACTGTACAATAGAAATTTTCTTTTTTAAATTGAAATTTGGTGGAGGAAGTATGGTGTGCAAGTATGCATAGAAAAAGTGTCTTATTAAGGTGCCTTATTAAAGTGTCTTTGTGCAGAGGTCCAGAATGTTAACATAAACATGTGAGTTCCGATGTAAGTGTAGATGTGCATGAAAGTGTCCATAGTGTCCATTGACGTTAACAGGTTGTATTAGTTCTGTGTTTGTGGTGTGAATGTGGTATGGGTGAGAGACCTTATCGCCTGCGGGAAGAAGCTCCTCCTCAGTCTCTCTGTGTTGGCCTTCAGGGAGCGGAAGCGCTTTCCTGACCGTAACAGAGAGAACAGTCCATTGTTCGGATGGCTGAGGTCCTTCACGATCTTCCTGGCCTTGGTTCAGCACCGCTTGGTGTAGATTGAGTGCAGGTCAGGGAGCTCAGTGCGGATGATGCGCTCGGCTGATCGCACCACCCTCTGTAGAGCTCGTCTGTCCTGCATGGTGCTGTTCCCGAACCAGGTCGTGATGTTTCCCGTCTGGATGCTCTCTATGGTGCAGGAGTAAAAGTTCCTGAGCACCTTAGAGGGCAGTCTGAAGTCTCTCAAATGTCTGAGGTGGTACAGACGCTGCCGGGCCTTTTTCACCACGGTGTTGATGTGACAGGACCATGCCAGGTCCTGCATGATGTGAACACCGAGGTATCTGAAGCTGTCCACTCTCTCCACTGGGCTCCTGTTGATGATGGGGGTCTGGTAGTTCCTCTCCTGCTTTGTATTAAAGTCCACCATCAGCTCCTTTGTCTTACTAACGTTCAGGAGGAGATTGTTCCTCTGGCACCAGTTCTCCTGATTTCCAATCTCTAGGTAGGCCGACTAATCGTTGTTCGTGATCAGGCCGACCACGACAGTGTCGTCAGCAAACTTGATGACGGCGGTGGAGTTGGTAGTGGCCACGCAGTCGTAGGTGTATAAAGAGTACAGCAGGGGGCTCAGAACACAACCCTGGGGGCTCCAATGCTGAGAGTGAGGGAGGCTGAGACATGACCGCCCATCCTTACTGCCTGTGGTCTGCCAGTCAGGAAGTTGGAGATCCACAGACACATAGATGAGCTGAGTCCCAGGTGCTCCAGCTTGATGGTGAGTGTGGAGGGAATTATGGTATTAAATGCAGAGCTGTAGTCGATGAAGAGCATTTTCACATAATTTCCCCTCTTAGTGTCCAGGTGAGTGAGTGATGTGTGGAGGAGATGAGAGATTGCATCGTCTGTGGAGCGGTTCTGAGGGTATGCAAACTACTACAGGGTCCAGTGTGTCGGGTAGTGAAGAAATGATGACGTCTCTGACCAGGCGTTCAAAGCACTTCATCACTACTGAGGTGAGGGCTACAGGGCGATAGTCATTGAGGGAAGCAGGATGTGGCTTCTTTGGAACAGGAACAATGATGGACTCTTTGAAGCATGTGGGGATCACCGACTGAGATAAAGAGATGTTGAATATCTCAGTGAACACAGGTGCTAGCTGGTATGCGCAGGCTCTGAGGATATGGCCTGAGATGCCGTCTGGTCCTGCTGCTTTCCTGGTGTTCACCCTCTTGAAGGCTCTCCTCACGTCGTGCTCGGAAATGATGAGCGCGTTCCCGGTACTGGCAGTGTCTTCCTGTCTGCAGCTGTTAGCGCCGCTAGCATTAGCCCCGTTAGCATTAGCGCCGCTAGCATTAGCATCGCTAGCGTCTTTAGCTGCAGCCTCGAAGCGAGCATAGAAGGTGTTCAGCTCGTCTGCCAGAGTCACGTCCGCGTTCATCATACTGGATGTTGGTGCTTTATAATCCATTATTGTTCTCAGTCCCTGCCACAGGCTCCTAGAGTCACTCTGTTGAAGCTGTGACTCTAGCTTTCTCCCGTAGCGCTGCTTCGCCTCTTTCACCGCCTTCCGGACGTTGTATAACGCAGCCTTGTATGGTTCCATGTCCCCTGACGCAAGTCCCGTGTTGTAGGCAGCTGTGCGAGATCTCAGAGCGTCGCGTGTGGTTTTATCCACCCACGGCTTCTGGTTGGGAAACGTTCTGATAGTCTGTTTCTCTACGGTATCATCCGCTAGCTTCCCAATGAATCCCACAACTGCTTCCGTAAACATGCTGTCATTGGAGCTGTTTCTGAACATGTCCCAGTCTGCGTCATCGAGTGCGTCCTGTAACGCGGCCACCGATTGGTCCGTCCAGCGCGCGACCTCCCTCAGGACCGGAACTTCCTGTTTCAGCCTTTGTTTGTATTTTGGCATGAGGAAGATGGCGGCGTGGTCGGATTTACCAAACGCTGGATGAGATTGTGCATTGTAGCCGCTCTTGACTGTAGTATAACAATGGTCCAGTGTCTTTTCGCCCCTGGTGGGGCAGGTGATGTGTTGATAAATGTTCGGTTCTGCGCGTTTGAGGTTGGCACTATTAAAGTCCCCCGCCACAATAAGCGCAGCGTCCCGGTGTTGTGTCTGGTGCTGTGTGAGTGCCTCATGCAGCTCGCTTAAGGCAGTGTCCATGTCCGCTTGTGGTGGGATATAAACGGCACTTATTATGACCGATGTGAACTCCCATGGAAGATAAAAAGGACGACACATGATGGACAGTAGTTCCAGGTTTGGTGTGCAGGAGCGTGTAAGAGGAACAACGCTCGCGTTGTTGCACCAGTTGTTGTTTACCATTAAACACACGCCGCCTCCCCTTGACTTTCCCGAGTCCCGCGTCCTGTCCATGCGGTGAACCGAGAAGAACTCGGCTGGTTGTATGGCGTGGTCTGGCACCGCTGGGTTCAGCCTTGTCTCTGTGAAGCAGAGGAGATTGCAGTCCCGAATGTCTCCCTGGAACTTTATCCTGGCCCTGAGGTCATTGAGTTTGTTCTCCAGTGACAGTGCACGAGCTCTCAGCCTGTTCCTGACGCTGGCTCGTTTCCCTCGGGGCCGCCGCTTCGCGTCGCATCCATTGTTCTTCCTCAGGATCTCACTCGGCCAGCTCGGATCCGGAGTTAAAAACGTCAAATTGTGAGTACATTGTATACCAATAGAAACAAGAGTGTCTCTATCGTACCTAATATACTCAATGGTGCTGATTTTGCCGATTTAACCGGCGCCATCTTGGTCTCTTGCATCTGTTCTTAAAGTATATATATAACATTTTTATATTAAAAGTGGCAATGGTTAGGGTTAGGGTTAGGCATGAAAAGTGACTTATGAAAGTGTCATGTGCAATGGTCCAGATATATAAATATGTAGTGCAAGAAGCATCTGCACAAAACTTAACTTTCCAGACCGGGAATCGAACCCGGGTCTCCCACGTAAGAGCGCGGAATCCTAACCACTCGACCACTGGGGACTAATGTCTAACTCATGGAGATGCCAAGTATTCAACCTAGGACATCATACACGCGAAGCATTGTGTGTGTTTGACTGAGTCTCTCCTGGCGCCAGAAAAGCTTACCGAAGCACAGAGGACTCGCCTCATCTACTACGCAACTTTAGAAAAACTTTATAAATATGTAGTGCAAAAAAGCATGTGCCTTGAGCGGGAATCAAACCCGAGCCTCCCACGTGAGAGCGCCGAATCCTAACCATTAGACCACCGGGGACTAATAGCTACACCAAAAAACTGCACACCACACTCGCGTAGGCGCCATTTTGCTCCAGTGTAGAAAAACAATGGCCGACAGCTTTCTTCTAACTCGGGGCGGGTCTTTGCTAAAACACCAATGTCAATCAACTATAGTGGGAGCAGCCTTTGTCGGTGTTACGTCACACCGACAGGCTTTTGAGATCGACCTGATTTCAGAAGGGGCATCTTATTTTAATAAATTAAAAGAAAATCGCTGGGCGGCTCTTTATCATTGTAGAGTGGTTGTGTACACACTCTCCTAACACACATTTCAGTCCAAACAGCTTGAAAAAGTGCATGTAGCACCGTATGTCCCCTTTAAGACCTCATTTAACAAGTTTACATTTATTATAAATTTTTGCTCATTTTGCAAAACACTCACAGGCCAAGTTACTCGCAATCCAAGGTTTTACTGTATTGGCCAATTGACTAGTCTAGCATGTGTTTTAGCTCATCAGAAATTTCCTAGAAGAAGATAAGTTTATTTTTTCCAAAACTAAACACTGCCTGCTAGAGCAAAAGAGCATGGCAGAGTTTTAGTGTTGTTTACTTATTGTTTGCGTAGAAAACAAATGTTAGCTAGCTATAATTTTAGCTTTATGTGTGTGTGTGTGTGTGCGTGCGTGCGTTTGTGTGTATTTAGATGCAAGAGGTGAGTGTACATCTGGGAATTTCTCTCGGCTCCGTGGTTCCAGTGAAGAACTACAGCAAAGAGCTGGAGCTCGAGTTGAACACAGACATCATGCTCCTCAGCGCCATTTTGCAGATGATCAGAACTGCTGAGGGGTACTTTGAGGACATTTCCTGTGAGAGAGAGTAGATTCACGAGCAAAAGGCACCCTAATGCTAAACTATATTTTAATTTAAAATTTCTATGTTTCCAGGAGTTATGGTGCTTTAACTTTAGCTGCCACGCCCTCTTTTTGCACTCACAAATTGTGTCTAAATGGCAACATCATTTCTAAAGAACATGAAAACATGAACCCAAAACATGCTATGCTCAGTTACCTTCCAATAATCAAGCATCATCTTTGCAACAATGACCTTTTGTTAAAAGCGCTTTACAAATAAATTTGAATTTAACTGAATTCAAGCACTGAAACCTGGATTAATATCAAGTTACACTACAAGTTTTCTGGTTTCCTGGAAATTTATTAATTTGGCCAAGTATGACTCGTACACACTTAAAACACTTTTAGATCTAGATGTTTGTCAGAGATAACCCCCAGAGGGTCGCTTCTGCACCCATGAACTATATTATTTTGTATGGCGTTATATTCCTGTCACAATTCTGAGCATGTGATTTGACATTTTGAGAGCAGACTAAGCACTGTATGCATGTGCAATGTTTCCCCTGCTCGCTCAACAGCACGATTCTGCGTGTGCAGTGTCTCCCTGCTCGCTCAACATGTTCTCCGCGCGCGCTCGACTTTGCCTGCACGCGCGTGCAACATTTCTTTCCTGTGCGCGCTCGACTCTGCCTGTATATAATATCGACCGCATGACGCATACTATAATTTGTATAGTGCTTTTAAAATGTCTCAAAGCAGCTTTACAAAATCAAAAGAAAATTATAAGAAATGAAAATTATATTATATATAATTATATACAAGGTGGCACGGTGGTGTAGTGGTTAGCACTGTCGCCTTGCACCTCCAGGGTCTGGGTTCGATTCCCAGCCAGGCTCAATTCCCGTCTCTGTGTGCATGGAGTTTGCATGTTCTCCCCGTGCTTGGTGGGTTTCCTCCGGTTTCCTCCCACAGTCCAAAGACATGCAGATTAGGCTAATTGGCGTTCCTAAATTAACCATAGTGTGTGTGTGTGTGTGTGCTCTGCGATGGATTGGCACGCTGTCCAGGGTGTACCCTGCCCCGTGCCCTGAGTCTCCTGGGATAGGCTCCAAGTCCCTGCGACCCTAAATACAGGATAAAGCGGTATAGAAGATGAATGAATTAATGAATTATATACAAATGAAAAGAAATTATATAAGGGAAGCAATGTAAATAAAGTTGTATTTATTTATAAATATTATAAACAAATATTATAGTATTTATTTTTTATTTAATAAGTATTAGTATATACCAGTTTCGTTTGTCCATTTTGTGTTTTTATTTACTTATCTAATTATCCATATAGCTCATTGTTAGACTACATCGACTAAAATTCAAATCGGACAACTCGGTCGCCTTATTTATAAATCTTTATTTACAACGCTTCCGTTAAGCGGTCGATAGTAGTGCCACTTGATTGGAAGAGAAACAGCCAATCAGCAGTAGTGTGTGGAAGTCTGTGATTGGCTGGTTTTGTGGCAGTGTTGTAACGCTGGACAATGTTGAGCGAGCGTACAGGCAGAGTCGAGCGCGCACAGAAAAGAAATGTTGCACGCGCGTGCAGGCTGAGTCGAGTGAGTGAGCAGGGAAGACACTGCATGCGCAGAATCGAGCTGTTGAGCGAGCAGGGGAGACATTGCACGCGCATAGAGTGCTTAGTCTGCTCTCAAAATGTCAAACCACGCGCTCAGAATTGTGACAGGAATATAACGCCATAATTTTTTACTTTTACGTTGACATTTCAAACTTCACTTCTCAGAATACACTATCACAGTTCCATTGTCTCAGTTCCAGTCAGCTGAACCAGGTTATTTCAGCATTTTTCTTTCAGATTTACTACTGTTTCATTTCTAGTAATGTTCTTGTTATTCTTTTGTTTGTTTAAAATAATCTGCAACTATGTTGTACCTGAAGAATGTACTGTACATGTCACTGTTGTTGCTAATTAAAATATAATTTTTAATGATCACAGTACACATAAAGTGTACACAATGTACACTTAAAAGCCATACTGTATACTTGGGTGTGTATAAAAGTAAAAGTGAAGTAGTTAAAATTGTTTATTTATTGTTTATTTGATGATTATTTCCTGAATGTAGAGTACTGTGGTGTATTGTACTATAATGTAGTGTACGGTAGTGTAATATAGTGTATACTATACTAAAATAGTATACTGTACTGTATTGACACTAAAAACAACTGAGGTACTTTATAATGGTTCAGGGGTCATTATACGGGTCAGGGATAGCTCAGTGGTTAAGGCATCGGCCTACAGTTTGTAAGGTCCCAGATTCAAATTCCACCACCCTGTTGGGCACTTGAACAAGGCCCTTGACTGCTCAGATGTATAATGAAATAATAATATAGGTCACTCTGGATAAAGGCATCTGGAAAACGTCTATATGTAATGGCTATTATTCAGCTTGTGGAGTGCAGGATGTACAGATATTCTTGCTCCATCATTAGCGAAAACTTCATTTGTGATAGGTGTGTATTAGTTAGCACTCTGACAGGCGGAGATAGCCAGCCCCTGACTACAGTATTAGAACCCTCATAGTGGGGCGAGGGGGTGTGTCAAAACTAAGGCTAGCCCACCTTAGCATACCACCTCTGCACTTCAGTGTGCAGCAGGTTTGCTCTCCTTAGTAAGGCACCCTCTAAAAAACCTGAAAGTGCATTGGTTGTAGCAGGTCATAGGAGGACGACGGAAGGTGGATGCTGGCGCTAGCTGTTCGCCGCTTCTCCTGCTGCTGTTTTTATTTTTATATGGACTATTTGGGGCCAGGTGTAGCTCAGTGGTTAAGGCATTGGACTACGGTTCGGAAGATCCCAGGTTCAAATCCCACAACCACCAAGTTGCCACTGTTGGGCCCTTGAGCAAGGTCCTTAACCCTCAACTGCTCAGATGTGTAATGAGATTAAAAAATATATATATATTTAAGTCGCTCTGGATAAGAGCGTCTGCCAAATGCCTAAATGTAAGTCACCCGAAGACTGTTTTTTTAAACTTTAGTTTAGTTTTTACCTTTGTTTTTTTTTTTGCCGTTTTTTTCAGCTTCCTTGGGCGTCCGTTCTGTGGTTTCGATACACTGGAGTTCTTGAGCCTGGTTTCACTGCAGTTATTTTGGCTACATCTCTGTGTTTGGTGCATGGCTAGCTTGTTTTGCTCGTTTTTCCGGCAACTGGCGTGAAGCTAAACCATGTGGTATCACTTGAACCATTACACAAGAGTCCCCAAAACATGAGTACCGAAAACGATAGAAAAAAGAGAGAAGGACCTAACATCAAATAGTAACAAAAGTGCAAAGAAATTAAATCTTTATTGGGACAAATTGGATACCAAATTGCACAGCGTTGAACACTCCGCTGCTCCAAATTAAGTATGAGAATCTGCTTGAGAGCAGCATCCCACTTCTAATACAAACAAGACTGACTGACTGACTGACTTCGACCAGTTTTCCCCTGACACAATTAACAGGACAAACAACTGTACAGATTATGTGTGACAACGATTCATGTCTTCTACATTGTATAAATGCATTTCTGTTTAACTAACACTATATTGCTTTTACAGATAAAACAGCAGCAGCGACAACAAATTTTTATTTCCTCCTCAGGAAAATTGCACTTATAAGTCCCATAGGGGGGATATATGGGAGAAATTTGATTTCATTTGATTTTACTTACTTTTGGGGGTTAGAAGATACCTTATCAGTATATAATCAGGGATGTGCGTGCAAGCTGAGACATACTGTAGGCTTCTTTGTGTGCGCTTGCATAGGAAACCAGAGCTTTAGTTTATTTTATTTTATTTGTATAGCGCTTTTAACAATTGACATTGTCTCAAAACAGCTTTACACAATCAAAAGAATTATTTAAGTTTGTGTGGAATGTGGGCGGCGCGGTGGTGTAGTGGTTAGCACTGTCGCCTTGCACCTCCAGGGTCTGGGTTCGATTCCCCGGCCAGGCTCGATTCCCGTCTCTGTGTGCATGGAGTTTGCATGTTCTCCCCGTGCTTGGTGGGTTTCCTCCGGGTGCTCCGGTTTCCTCCCACGGTCCAAAGATATGCAGATTAGGCTAATTGGCGTTCCTAAATTGCCCGTAGTGTGTGATTGGGTGTGTGAGTGTGTGTATGTGTGTGTGCCCTGCGATGGATTGGCACCCTGTCCAGGGTGTACCCCGCCTAGTGCCCGAAGTCTCCTGGGATAGGCTCCAGGTCCCCCGCGACCCTGAACACAGGATTAAGCGGTATAGAAAATGAATGAATGAATGGAATGTGAATGTGTATGAATCAAAATGTTCAGATAGTCCCTGGTGAGCAAGGACAGTGCCAACAGTGGCAAGGAAAAACTCCCTGAGATGGTATTAGGAAGAAACCTTGAGAGGAACCAGACTCGACAGGGAACCCATCCTCATCTGGGTGAAACAGATAGCAGGAAATGATCTGCATTTATACAGTGTGTTAGGTGGCAGCAGTTCAGCTATAATAGTTGATCATAATTGATGTTAAAATGGAGTCCAGTAGTTATTGGAGACTCAGATAGACTTGTAGAAAGTTCCAGTCCTGAACTATCGAATTGTCATGTCCTCAGAGAAACAGCTGACAGTCTTTAACTGAATAAGCTGACAGTGAAACATGATCAACATGACTTTGAAAAGAAAGCAAAACTGGAGAGAAGGTGAGCCAGTTAGCCGAGGCTGGAGTATGTAGCTGTATGCAGGAGGACTAGTATGGGAAGCCAAACACATCAAAAGTGGGACGAAACCGTGGCACCCGGTGGCACCTGGCATGATGGTGGGCGGGGTATATTTCTATCAGAGTTGCGCTGCGCGATACACTGGGCCGCGCAAATAAACCAGATCATCTCTGCGTTATCCAGATTGTCACGCTGCGCTGTCGACTGGGACGCGCAGAAATTTGGTCCGCCCAGAGCAGCTCAATCGGGTGCCACTTTTGATGTGTTTGGCTTCCCATAACTAGCTTCATTTAGAGCTACATACTCATTCCCTTTAATCCAGGTTTCTGTTAAACACCGTATCAATGTCCTGAACCGTGATAGTTTTTCATTAACAGTAAACGCTTTAGATGTGAGAGATCTAGTGGTTCAGCGACCATTACCTTTTGTTTTGTTATAACCTATGTCACCATGTCACATTAGCATACTACTGCATCAGACATCACTTATGCTTCTTTCATTCTCACTAACCTCTAACTGATAAAGGCGTACATCATTTGTCACAACATGTCAGATCTCGCCCATAACATAAGCTCCTCCGCAAGCAGTCTAAGGCACTCCCGTTCCATCTCCGCCTCTTGTTTTCGCCTCAGTCAGGGCTCAAGCTCACCTGTTGCCGCTTTGATTAATCAGCTGTGTGTATTTAAGACGCTCCAAGACACCCACTTATCACTAGATTATTGTGCCGTTCATGCCTGTATTCTCGCATTTGTTTTTGTCACAGTTTAGTGTCACTCGTGACATCATTAGCTCCAGCATGTATCACTATTTTTGAGAACATATGCTGGCCTAAAGCGTAGGTTACCTGAGATTACCTGCTGTGTGTGTGTGCTGAGTGTTTAGAAGAAAAAACAAGAGATTTCTATCTAACAATTATGCCACCCTGGAATTTCACCATGGAATATATATATAAAATTATCATTTTAAGCAACACAGCTTCGTTCTCAGTGAGGCGGCAGGAGATGTGGATAAAATAATAAATACAATTTCATTACAACATACATAAAAAAAATCCCACAAACACAAAGTTTAAAAACACACTAACATAAGATTCAATCACGTCATAAACTTTACACCAGGATACCCAGAAATCGCTGGGTTTAGTGTACAGCAGCATGCAATAAGGGGAACAACAAGGCCTCCACAGTGCCTCTTCTTTACATCTGTGTGAAAACACCCACTCTTGTGCGTATGCACACAGCACTCGTGAAAGGGAGACAACCACCAGGAATACACCCCACCTTAGGCACCTGTAACAACCAAATGGACCCGTCATGCCATAATAAACAATCAAAGAAAAACACTTCACACACACACACACACACACACACACACACACACACACATATAACAAATGGAGAAATAAATGAGAAAAACAAAGCAAACATCAATACAACAAGAAAATAAATAAAAACAGTACAAACTGGTTCAGAGCAACAGAAGCTAGCTCAGAACATCACCACAAACCCCGTTCAGGCAAAGCAGCCGTAGCAGCAGCTAGCAGATATTCCCACATAGCCCCGTCGGCACAAAAAATAATTGCACATTAAATGCAGATGACCTGCCTATAATAAAGGTACAATTAAGACAGATCAGCTAACTCTCCCCATGTACCCAACAAATAATATAACTTTAAATTACGTACCGTAAGAATGGAATCCCATGTAACCCAGTCAATCAGACTGCGAGCTCATGCAGTCGATCTAGGGAGTAATATACAGAGGCAGAAATGCACCTATAACATCCAATGAATCATAGACTTCTGAATCTGTCCCACACAATCCTCTGAATCTGAATAAATCCAAAAAATGCAACCAAACATGAGGACCAAGTCAGACAGCTACAGTACACCACCTCGGAGTAGCTCTTACCTGTAGAAGGGCAACCTCAAGCACATGCCAGCAACAGGATTTCATTAAATGGGTAGTTCTAAAAGAAGATATGCTACCATAATCTGCAGTATACCATAAGCAACCCAGTCAACATCCCCGACATACCAGGATGACTTACGTGTAACATGAAAGGTAAGGGACGGGACTTGTGAGGCAATACTACCTTGCACACTGCTGAAGGGCCAATAATGGGCCAAAAGCAGTACATATGTTGGGCTACCGTTGGCTCATTGGTGGGGCCAAAGATACAGATGTGACCGTTAAGAATGTGCGCGTTTTCCCACGAGAGGCTGCAATTTAGCGCGCGGCTTCCCCCGACATGCCGTAAGCAACATTTGGGAATTTAAATAAATGTGTTGTGCTGCACTGAATATCCACTAGATGGCGCATGGAAGGACTTTTCCATCTAAAAGCCGGACCAAGTACAACGGAGAATTATGTATAATTAGTTAGCCAAAAATAATATTGTTTCCAATGCTGAAGCAAACATGAATTTTATTTTGTTTTACAACAGATCTTTCATAATGAACATGTGTGTATATGTGCTTCGTATTATTTTCAGAATGATGAAATGAGATGCCCAACGTCGTGCTTTAAAAGTTTCTTATATAGTTTTTGTAATGTCTTAACAAAACAGTGAAAGACATGGCAATGCCTCGGTTTAAATGGTATTGAAAATAATTTAATTTCCTGATAGTAGGCTATCTGATAGTGTTAACTATGCGAATGTCCTGATTCGTGAATATGTATAAATATATATATATATATTGTTCATTCATGATATATATATAATTTGATCATATTAAGTAAATATTCACAAAGTGCTTCAGGCTTTTTAGAATAATAATAAGCATGTTTTTAGCTGTTTGTGTCCAGCATTGAAGAATTATTTCATCCATTATTTGACCAGGGCTGGAAATTATAGATGGAATGTTATTGTGGAGTTATGACTGAAATTATTCAGTCATATGTGAATTTATGACTGACGTCGCCGTGCGGAAACCCGCGGCTCGTACTTTCACTTTACAAAAGGCAGCGTTTTTATCAAAAGGCATATTGAACAGTATATACAACACGACAGCGCGCTCAGTTACTATAATCCCTCTTCTCACATTTGATGTAGGTGTGAAGTTATCAAACCGGTTTCGCCTATCCCAGGAGACTCAGGGCACGAGGCAGGGTACACCCTGGACAGCATGCCAATCCATCGCAGAGCACACACACACACACACACACACACACACACACACACACACACACTCATTGTATTGTGATTTATTTATTTTTATATTTATTTATTTATTTATTTATTTCAAAAGATAAAAGACAATACTGCCAAAATGTACCATTTACAGGCTGTTAGAAAATATTCTGTGCATTGTCTCTTATTGAGTCACAAGAGCATTAAAAAGCTATTCATCATTCAAAGTTATTCAAATCAGTGCAAAGTTAGTATGATTTTGAAAAACTCCACCTGGCACAGTCTCAGCCCAGTGGCACAATCTGATTACATGTGCAGTGCCAAGTATTTGCCCCTTTCTGATTTTTTTCTTTGCATATTTGTCACACTTGTACAGTATGGGTGGAATTTCACTTTAAGAGTGTTTTCAAAACACTTTATGAGGAAAAGACAAATTTGCCTTTTTGTTTGTGAGATATCCTGAACATTTGGCAGGGGGTATCATCGTGATGCAGTGTAAGATCTACCAGTCATCAGTGTAAACTGTAAGTGCAGCAGGTCAGTGATGATGAACCAGTGCCTGCTGATGATGACCAACACGTCTCCCCTGATCTACCAGAGCCAAGTGAAAAGAATCACAATCAAACTGAACAGGTAAGCTGGAATAAAATTAGTAGCAGCATTACCCTCCTGCTAGTAATTATTATAGTAGTCAATATTAATTAAAAATAATGTTTCTCAGCCTTATTTCAAATTAATATTGACTACCATAATAATTAAAATAAGTAACTAGTTTACTAGCGTGAGCTAATGCTGCTACTGATTTTATTTCAGCTTACCTGTTTCTGAAACCCGCCATTTCTGCGAATTCCCCCATCAGCGAAACCGGTTTGATAACTTCACACCTATCATGAATGCAAGGTGATTTAGAGGGATTACAGTAACTGGGCTTCTGTGGGTGTCAGCTCGGAGAACGCTGTCGCGTTGTATTCAGAGAAAAGATTTAAACAGAATCATGTTTTAAACAAAAATAATATTGTATTAGGCTAACTTTATTAAAGATTATTCACTTTTGTATTATTTGAATTCGTCTTTTTTTACACACATGCGCGGGAATCTTTAAATTTGAACAGAAAATAATAGTAGGCTGGTAGGAATTAGGCTGCTATTTTTCATATATCTTAAGCGCCTGAATGAAGTTAAATATATACGATACATTAATAATTGCGTTTGCTTTACATTTGAGCACTCATTGAGCTTTTTCATTTTATATACTACCATATCATATATATGTGTCTAATGCTGTTTTTACATTACATGCCGTTTGCAATTTACTGTACTTTTAAAATGTAACCTACGTATCTACAGTATAAGCATATTTAACTACTTCAGCAGTGAATGAGAAATTTGGTCGGTCTGGATTTTAGATAAAGTTCTTATTTTATATAATTTTATTATTTAATTAATTATCTTATTATAAATATGATTCTTATTCTCTATATTCCTGTCGAGTATAGTCCTTACTGTATGGACAGTCGTATTATGCTTTCTCGATGTTATTTATCTCTCTATATATTCTCTAATTAGATGGATTTTTAAGCATCTTTTTTAGGCCTAAATATTCATTTTAATTAATGGCCAGGTGTATTACGAAGTTGTTCTCTGCACCGTGTATCTGCACGGAGAGATTGTGTGTGTGTCCACGGATAGTTTGTGTGTGTCCACGCGCGCATCTCATACTGTACTGTGGGTGTGTATTCACGGAGAGTTTGTGTGTGTGTCCTTCAAACATGCTTCCAACCAACCAACCCTGGCCTCCAAACTCAGAAGCTACAGGTAGGTGTCAAACACGATAACTCCTCCTTTGATATGCTGGTTACGGCGGGGCGTCGACTGTTGATCCGTGTAAAGTAGCCTGTAAAAGCCAAGTTCTTCCCCAAAGATAGTATGAACGTCTGCATCAAACACTAACCATTAAAATGTTAAGAATTTAATTAAACACAAATATATAAATTAGATTTTCTTTATACATAATATTTTCATTATATATAAACTCATGCTTGGGTACTTCTACTACGCTGAAGTACCATTAAAAGCTATTTATTAATTTCTCTTTCATTTGTTTACCTACTTACTTACTAACTAGAGAATGCTTTAGTAAAGAGCTTTAAAATAACGTCAATATGAATGACAATGGAATATTACAGAACCAATCACAGACCATTAAAATGCTGGATTTGAATTAAAAAGGCACATATATATATATTCGTGTTTAATTAAATTCTTAAAGCATCGTGTTGACGCATGGGTTTACTGCATGAACACCGTTTTTTGCATTGAGTTTAATCATGCAGCACTTTTAATATTCATAGCAAAAGCAACCAAACAGTGTGATTAAAGTACCCAAAATAACACAGAAATTTGACTCAACATAAACAACCCAACAATGTGTTTACAGAAACCCAGCATTTCTTAGTGTACAGTACTACTACAGTACTAATGAATGGACAAAGCGCAGTCAAAGCCCGGGGATTCTGCGTGCTGTCGCGTTGTATTAAGCGAGTAGCGCATATTTTTGTGTTTGTTTCATTTCATGTCTGTAGTTTTATCGATAAATCTGCTCATACCTGCGCATGCGTTTGTCAGTCTTTTGATCAAAAAGCCGCACGTGCAACTCACTTTCGCTTTGCAAAAGGCATTGTTTATTGTTTAGTGTATATTTAAAGCACATAAACACAATAAAACAATATTGTTTTAGGCTTTTTGCACACACGCGCCGGTGCGTTACAATAATAATAATAATAACAATAATAATAAATTCGGAGCACTACTAGTACCACTACTACTACTACTAATAATAATAATACTGAATGGAGAGAAGAAAATGAAGAACAAATACATATCAGTATTTACAGTCTGAGCTCGACACGTTTATTCAATTCAATTCAATTCAATTTTATTTATATAGCGCTTTTAACAATGGTCATTGTCTCAAAGCAGCTTCACAAAAATGAAAGAAAATTTACAAAAAATGAATAAATAATTAAATTAAATTTAATTTAATTTAATTTAATTTAATTTAATTTAATTTAATTTAATAAATAATAATAATAATAATAATAATAATAATAATAATAATTTTAGAAAAGAAAATAATTGGAAGTGTGGATGTGTGAGAAAAATGTGCAGATAATAATAATGAGACGAATGAATGAAATGTCTCTGATGAGCAAGCCAAGGGTGACAGCGACGGTGGCAAGGAAAAACTCCCTGAGATGGCATTAGGAAGAAACCTTGAGAGGAATCAGACTCAACAGGGAACCCATCCTCATCTGGGTGATAACAGATAGAAATGATATAACATCATGTGTGTTGTGCAGGTGAAAGTTCAATATGACAGAAATTATTTAAATTGACATGAAGACCAGTTCAGCATAGGGACGAGTCAGTAGGTGCAGAGGGCAGATGAGGTCTGGATCACTGGAAGCACAGGAGCAGCATGTGTAGCTCCAACCATCATAAAGCTGAATCCAGCTAGAGCTGGTCCTTCTCTGGACGCCTCAGGAACCTCGCAGGGTCGGCCTTTGTCTACTGAAGCTGGCAAAATCTCCCGATGCCTCGGGATGGGTAGAGAAATACAGAACAGATGGGGAGAATTAGCGTAGTTGCCATTCGGTATAGGTGTACTGGAGTATGAGATTATGGGATGAGTTATGTGTATGCCAGATTAAAAAGATGCGTCTTGAGTCTACTTTTGAACTGAGAAACCGTGTCTGCTCCCCGAACACTGTCTGGAAGGCTATTCCAAAGCTTTGGAGCTAAATATGAAAATGCCCCGCCCCCTTTTGTAGGTTTTGAAATTTTGGGAACTACCAGAAGTCCGGAGCTTTGTGATCTTAAGGCGCGTGGTGGATTGTAGCGCATCAGAAGGCTGGTTAGGTATGTGGGAGCTAAACCATTTAAGGCCTTGTATATAAGTAATACTATTTTGTAATTTATTCTAAACTGAACAGGTAGCCAGTGCAGGGACGATAATATTGGGGTTATATGATCATATTTTCTGGATCTAGTGAGAACCCTGGCAGCTGCATTTTGGACTAACTGAAGCTTGTTTATTGAGGATGCAGGACAACCACCTAGTAATGCATTACAATAGTCCAGTCTGGAGGTCATGAATGCATGAACTAGCTTTTTTGCATCAGATACGGATAAGATGTTCCTAAGTTTAGCAATATTTCGAAGATGGAAAAAGGCTGTTTTTGAGATATTTGAAATGTGATTTTCAAAAGACAAGTTACTGTCTAATATTACGCCCAGGTCTTTTACTGCTGAGCTGGTAGTAACAGTACATCCTTCTAAGCGCAGGCTGAATTGTGAAAGCTGTTGTGTGCTGGTTTTTGGGCCAATAAGTAATATCTCTGTCTTATCTGAATTTAATAAAAGAAAGTTATTGGTCATCCAATCTTTAATGTCCTGGACACACTCAGTTAATCTAGACAACTTAGGTATTTCGTCTGGTTTAGTTGAGATATATAATTGGGTATCATCAGCATAACAATGGAAACTAATCCCATGTCTTCTAATGATGTTACCCAAGAGAAGCATGTATATTGAGAACAACAGAGGTCCTAAAACTGACCCTTGTGGGACCCCATATTTCACTGGCATTACACCAGACGGTTCTCCACTTAGATCTACAAAATGGTATCGATCAGACAGGTATGATCTAAACCATTTTAATGCCTGTCCCTGAATACCTATGTGATCTGTAAGCGATCTATGAGAATATTATGATCTATAGTGTCGAATGCAGCACTAAGATCGAGCAGGACTAGCAATGAGATGCAGCCTTGGTCTGAAGCTAAAAACAAGTCGTTTGTAATCTTAACTAGTGCAGTTTCTGTGCTATGATGGGGCCTGAAACCTGACTGAAATTCTTCAAGGATGTTGTTATCCTGCAAGAATGTGCAAATTTGAGCTGATACTACTTTTTCTAGTATTTTTGATATGAACGGAAGGTTTGAAATCGGTCTGTAATTTGTTATTTCATTCGCGTCCAAATTAGATTTTTTAAGAAGCGGCTTAATAACTGCTAACTTGAAAGGTTTAGGGACGTGACCTAGATGTAATGAAGAATTAATAATGTTTAGAAGTGGCTCTCCAACCGTAAGCATCACTTCTTTTAAAAGTCTGGTTGGGATTGGGTTTATGAGCTCTGTCGCTTGCTGTCAATGGGCATCGAAGAGACATAACACATTTTTCGGCTTCAGTAGACACACAAGACTTCAGACTGAAATACAACTGCCCCCTACAGGTAATGAAGGGCATTTTCACAGCTTCCCATGCGTTGCCGTGGCAAGTCACGGGATCTCTTTTCAGAAAACGTCTCGGGTTACATTTCTGTAACCCTGTTCCCTGAAAGGCGGGAACGAGATGCTGCGTGAAAACGCTATGGGAACCAGTTTGTCGCGTTGCCGGTCGTTGAAGCATGCTGTGAAAACACGCCAAAGTTTTTGGCTATATATAACCTCGACAGGTGACGTCATCTGATTAGATGTAGGTGGAGGTTATAAAAACAGGTGAGCCGGCAACGACCTCAGATTAATTTGTCTGAACAGCCGTCCGGTCACGTGGTAGTGCGGCATTGCGACGCAGCATCTCGTTCCCGCCTTTCAGGGAACAGGGTTACAGAAATGTAACCCGAGACGTTCCCTAGCAAGGCTACACTCGATGCTGCGTGAAAACGCTATGGGAACGAGAATACCAACGCCGCCGCACTACAGGTGTCTGGACCCCAAGGTTGTGTAGCGTGTGCGCACAAAGCCAAGAAGGTCTCAGAGCTATGCCTGGGCAGCTAACTCGGGGGCAGTGAGCCCGGAGTAGCATGAACATCCAGATTTATAAATGTAAGAAATGTGTGCGGGGAGGAACCAACCCTTCGCGCCACACAATTACTGCAGGGGATACCTCCTGCTGGTGAGACTGGGATGATCACCCTGGAATCTGAAGAGCACATACTGGATAGTAAGTGAAGTTTCTCCTGCTCCGAAGCTGTAAAAGGCGGAGGACAGAAGGCTTCAAACAATGCAGCTAAGAAAATCCTGAGGGTACTAGGGCACAAGCCCAAGGACAAGCTTTTACTGCAGAAGCTCCAGCACTGAAACATTTTGGCAGTGGACTGGGTCTACCTGCTTGGCACACACTTGTTGCAGGGGAATACCTCTTGCTAATCCAATAGCTGAGGCAATCCCCTGGTTGAATGAGCCCTGATTCCTAGAGGCGAAGTGAGCCCACGCGCCTCATAGGAGAGGGCAATAGCATCTCTCATCCAGAGCATGAAGAAGTTGCTCTGACCTACGCCACTAGCTGATGCGGTGGATGTAGATCTGAAGAGCACAAGCTGGACACAGCAAGTGAAGTCTCTCCTGCTCCGAAGCTGTAAGCGCGGAGGACAGAAGGCTTCAAGAGCAATAGGGTGCCTGTTGGGTTTATGGAGCTTTCTGAAGATAGTTGAGAGAGGATGCAGTCACGTACGTCCTGAGAGTACTAGGGCACAGACCCGAGGAGGGAAACTCCAGCACTGAAACAATTCGGCAGTGGACTGGGTTTACCTGCTTAGCATATACTTGCTGCAGGGGAATTCCTCTTGCTAATGCAATAGATGAGGCAATCCCCAGGGTTGAAAGAGCCCTGATTCCCAGAGGCGAAGTGAACCCACGCGCCTCATAGGAGAGGGCAATAGCATCTCTCATCCAAAACATGTAGAAGCTGCTCTGACCTACGCCACTAGCTGATGCGGTGAACGTAAATCTGAAGAGCAGTAAAAGGCGAAGCATATCTTAGAAGGCAAGAGGTCTGCCTTGCTACATGAAAATCTCTCCCTGACTACTTCGGAGTGGGGTTACCATTCCCCGTGTGTCAGAGATAGACTGGACAGTACTACTGCTCCCGCATCCATGCTGGAATGTAAATCGCTCTGAGGGACAGGAACCTGGTGCGCTAGCTGTTAGCGGCGCGAGCACAGTCCGCCCTGGCGATAATATATGAGACTGCCATAGTGTTGTCCCCCGCACTAGGACATGGCAGCCTCTCAACTGCTGGAGGAAGTGCTTTAGGGCCAGAAATAGAGCCATCATTTCGAGGCAATTGCTGTGCCATGCGAGAAGATAGCCTCTCCAGCTCCCTTGGGCTGGACAGTCATCAGAGACCGCACCCCAGCCTATGAGGGAAGCATCTGTCGTTAGCCTCAGCGACGACAAGATGAACTTAGAGTGGGACCCAGAGTAGAGACCGGGGTCTGAACCACGTAGAAAGGGTACGAAGCACCTGGCGCGTAACCCATATTGGGGATTGGCCCTAGTGATATCCCCTGGTTCTTAGCCACAACTTAGAATGCTCTCATGTGCAGAAGGTCCAAAGGTGTCACTGTGGATACAGCTGCCATGAGAGCTAGGATGTCTGAAAGTGATGGTCACTTTCTGGTCTAGCTTGTTTTCCTTGAGGGTGTTGAGAATGGGTTCGATACGAGCGGGAGACAGCTGTGCCCGCTTACGACCGAATCCCATGTAGCACCCAATGTGTTGTCCTCTGCACAGGAAAGAGCACGCTTTCGTGGCGTTGGGTCCCAGTCCTGAGAACAGAGATGAGCTAGGACGACATGCTGATGTCGAAGCACTAGCCACCGGATGCCCTGGGACTCCCGTAAGAGCCAGGGCTAAATCCGTGCATTTTGTATGTGTGCAGATGAGCTAGACCAATGGAAGGACCCGATACTGGTAAGCTTCGCCCCCGAAAGCGAACCTCAGGATCTCCCTGTGTTGTGGCAATGTTTCTGTATGAAAGTAAGCGTCCTTAAATCGATTGTCAGAAACAATCGCTTGGTAGGGTTGAGAGCAATCACCTTTACAGTCAAGAACTGAACTGTATTCATTGATTTTCAGGTAGCGGGAGAGCCCGCAGAATCTGAAATATTGGACGCAGCCCCCGTTCCTCTTGGGAACCAAGAATACCGACTGTAGTAGCCTGACTCACTGTCTGGTGGGGGAACATGTTCCATGGCCCCCTTCCCCGGCAGCCTGTCAGCAGATGCGCACTTTCTGGTTTCATGGAAGTGGAGGCCACGCCATTGAAAACACAGAAGGTGAAGTGAGAACTGAATCCTGTAGTTCCTCTCTCCAGTGCTTAGTACCCAAGGAGATATACTTGGCAGTAGCTTCCACGCTGCCAGTTTCTCATAAAAGGGCAAAAGTTTCGACAGCTTGGTTAAACGGGGGGGAGGATGTTAGATGTTCGGCATCCTGAAGCATGGCAGGAAAAGCCGAAGAACTAACAGCCTATTGGAGACTGGTGTTGCCCGAACACCAGTGGTGGCAGAGCAAAACACCGACCTCCTGGGGGTGCCAGGGAGAACACATATTCGTTAAAAAGGAATTCTGGGTGCCTTTCCCTATTGGGGGGGCTACCCCCATTTATTTTATTTTATACACACACATGTATATATATATATATACACATATACACACATATATATATATATACATATATATATACAAATATATATATATATTTTAAATCAGTCTGACCTCCTGTGTGCAGTGGAGCACCAAGCTGACCCACTGCCTGAAAAGCTTTTCCCTCTAGGGCAGATAAAAGTCTACACAGCTAGAAAGGAAGTATAAGCTTACCAGGGAGGATGATGTCCCAGGAGAGAGATAGCCTGTGAAGCGTCTCTGCTATCTGGGCGTCATCATACAATCCCGCGTTTCCATATCGACTATATTTAAATAAACAAATAAGTCGATGGCATGAAAAACACAGCATGAATACAGCTTACTCCATGAAAGGGTTAACTCATATGAAGAGAGCTGAGAGGGGGTGGGGGGGGGGGGGAGAGAGAGCGTCATTGAGGCTCCGCCCCCCGGACACCCGACAGAAGCTGCCGTCTACTGCTTGTTTTAGTGCTTAAGGCTATTTTCATCTCCGGTAAAAAAGAGAGAAATCCTCGTGATGACAACGCGGAAGAAAGGAGTTTTCTTACCTCTGTCTGCCGCAGCTCTGTCAGATGCACGAGTTTTAAGCCAGGAACGGCGGCTCGCAGCTTCTCACGGAATGCGCGGCGCGCGCAGCACTAGTCGAAGCAGTGTAGAGATCGCACTCCGATATGGATTATCACACACGGAGGGATTAAACTCGTCAAATCGGTGAGTTAAACACCTTCTTATTTTGCTGGTTTATCACAAGCACGCTTCACAACTAGGCTCTGAAGACAAATGATCTGAGGTCGTTGCCGGCTCACCTGTTTTTATAACCTCCACCTACATCTAATCAGATGACGTCACCTGTCGAGGTTATATATAGCCAAAAACTTTGGCGTGTTTTCACAGCATGCTTCAACGACCGGCAACGCGACAAACTGGTTCCCATAGCGTTTTCACGCAGCATCGAGTGTAGCCTTGCTAGGGAACGTGCGTTTTTACAGGCCAGGACTGTATGTTCAGTGATCCTTTTTTTTTTTTACGTTTTTGTATTGTGTTATATTTTTATACTAGTAAGTAGCTTTAAAATTTAATCTCCAGTGTATTATGATCAGAATCAGAATCAGAAAGAGTTTTATTGCCAAGTACGCTTGCACGTACAAGGAATTTGTTTTAGTGACGGAGCTTCCAGAACAAAAAATACAAATGACAAGACAAAAACAGCATGACGCCAAAAAAAAATAATAATAATAATTTTTTAAATGGTTGACATCAAATGGAGTACGATGTGAGATACTTTTAAATAAGTTACATAAATATCTGAAGTCTGTGGTATTATACAGTATATTGCACATATATTTATTGACCGTTAGAATGATGTTTAACTGTTAAGGAGGTAGATTGCCTGGGGGAAAAAACTGTTCTTATGCCTGACTTATGATGTGGGATGCTGTGGGCTGGTGGATCCAGCCTCGCTGTCCCTGACCAGTTGCAGTTATAGGCAGAATCTGTTCATTTGAAGCATTTCACAGCATTTACCATCTAAAGCTTTTTCTTATTTTGGAGAATAGGAGAGTGGCATATGAGTGGGGCGATGTGACGCGTCCCAGGGACTTTAAACAAGCACACTGGAATTCCGCCCTTTGATCCCCGCGTTTAGGACAGCGCGAGAAAGAGCTGCGCAATGTGTATAAATCAATATGTGTGTGTGTGTGTGTGTGTGTGTTTTAAAACCCCCAATTCTGCGAATTCCCCCAGCAGCAAACTTGATAACTTCACACCTCTCGTGAGAAAGGTGAGAAGAGGCTTTACAGAGCGCACTGTCGCGTTGTCTTCAGAGAACAGACTAAAACAAAAACATGTTTGCATCAGTATTGGAAACAATATTGTATTAGGCTAACTTTATTAAAGATTATATTTGACCAGAAAATAATAGTAGGCTGGTAGGCATGTTATTTTCCATATAACTTAAACGGCTGAATAAAGTTAAATATACACAATAAATTAATAATTGCGTTTGCTTTACATTTGAGCACTCGTGTGTAAATAGCTTTTTCATTGTATATACTACCATATCATATATTTGTGTCTAATACTGTTTTATTCATATTTTACATTACATGCAGTTTGTAATTTACTTGCGATTGTACTTTTAAAATGTAACCTACGTACATATACAGACAGTATAAGCATATTTAACTACTTCAGCAGTGAATGAGAATTTTGGTCGGTCTGGCTTTTAGATAAAGTTCTTATTTGATACAATTTTATTATTTAATTAGTTATCTTATTATAAACATGATTCTTATTCTCTTTATTCTTGCCGAGTATAGTCCTTCATGTCTGCATTATTTCGCACGCGTTTATCATCCTTTTGATCAAAATGCTGCCTTTTGTTAAGGCTGTGGGGTTATACATGCCGATGAATGAATTTTAAACCATCTTTTTTAGGCCTAAATATTCATTTTTATTTATGGCCAGGTGTATTACGAAGTGAAGACCTGTTGTTGGTTTTACCAATGTATATTACTCCCTATAATAATGCCGCACGTGCAACTCACTTTCACTTTGCAAAAGGCATTGTTTATTGTTTAGTGTATATTTAAAGCACATAAACACAATAAAACAATAATGTTTTAGGCTAACATATCATACTGTACATCTTTGTAGTCTTTGTGTGAGTTACAGTAATAATAAGAAATTCGGAGCAGTACTACTACTACTACTACTACTAATAATAATAATAATAATACTGAATGAAGAAAACGCAGTCAAAGAAGTATCATCATTGAAGGAGAGGAGTAAATGAAGAATAAATACATATCAATTTGAGCTTGACATGTTTATGAGCTCTGTCGCTTGCTGTCAATGGGTGCCTAAGAGACATAACACATTTTCGGCTTCAGTAGACACACAATACTTCAGACTGAAACACGACTGCCCCCTACAGGTAATGAAGGGCATTTTCACAGCTTCCCGTGCGTTGCCGTGGCAAGTCGCGGGATCCTTTTTCTGAAAAGGCCAGATGTTTTTAAAGGCCAGATCTGTAGGTTTGCCCAGCATTGGCACCATGTTGATTCAGTAGATAATTACAAGTTTAGCCCAATGTTGGCATAACATTGGTTCAGTAGAAAATGGCAGGGTTGGAAATTGAAAATTAAATTAGATCCCAGATAGCACACTGCTGAAGGGCCAACGTTGGCATCAGTGCTTGGCTCAACGTCATTTTGCTTGTTGGCCCAACTTTGGCTTATTGGTGAGACCAAAGATAGGTTGACCCAACGTTAGTACATTAGAAAATGGCAAGATTGGGCCAATGTTGGAACAACATTGTTTCAGTACATAATTGCCAAGTTGGAAATTTGAAATTAAATTAGAACCTTTTCATAATGGGCAATAATAATAAAACACATTTATATCTTCAGAAATGTATTAATTAATTTTATTTGTGATAAAATGATGAATTCAATTCAATTCAATTTTATTTGTATTGCGCTTTTAACAATTATCATTGTCGCAAAACAGCTTTACACAATCAAAAGAATTATTTAAGTTTGTATGGAATGTGAATGTGTATGAATCAAAATGTTCAGATAGTCCCTGGTGAGCAAGCTGAGGGCGACAGTGGCAAGGAAAAACTCCCTGAGATGGTAATAGGAAGAAACCTTGAGAGGAACCAGACTCAACAGGGAACCCATCCTCATCTGGGTGAAACAGATAGCAGGAAATGATCTGCATTTATACAGTGTGTTAGGTGGCAGGAAGTTCAGCTATAACAGTTGATGTTATTTGATGTTAAAATGGAGTCCACTCCACTTTTTACAAACTAAAAAAATAGATGTAACTGTTATGATGCTAAACTAAACACCTACAGTAGTACAACCAATTTTTCTTTCAGCAAGGTACAGTAGATGAAAAAAATGGATACAAACCAAATACTGTATGTACCCATTTCCTCAGACTGTCTTTTGTATCAGGTGACTCTGCATCTTCCTCATCATCATTCACCTCGGTACTTTCACCATTAGATTGGTCACTGTAGCTAAGCTGTTCTTTATCATCATCATAATCTTCCTCATCATCTTCATCATCAACATTACAGCATTTTTGGAGAACTGTGACTCTAGTCTGTGTAAATACATCAGTAATTTGAGCATTGTATATTAAAATGTTCTTCGAAATATTCCTTTTCAACCAGCAAAATGATGAGAAAAAAGAAAATTTCCCACATTTTGATCAATATGTTCAGATGGTATGTTTCACATGCCAACTACCCTAGTACATATATTTGGCAACCACATAAACATACAAAAATGCAGTGCCCTAAAGCAATCAATATGTCCTGTATTGTATGTACTGTGGTGTGTGTACAGCACGCATGTACTGTTTATTATAACGTGTGTGCGCGCGTGTAAAGCAAAAGAAAGTCTCATTAGAGATGTTAAAAATCCATTTTCTTTCTCTCCCTGAGTCAGCATGCCGCGCGTACTTTGACACCGTGCCCCTTCACACACACACCAATCTTCTCGCCTTCACACACACACCTTCCTCCTCTCGCCTTCACACACCTCCTCTCATTCTCGTCCTCGCACCTTTACACACACACACACTCTGCTCTACACAGAAATACTGCTCTGTCGCGATTCTTTTTAAAGGTAAAGGACAGGTTAATTTGTCTTTTATTTTTACTTTATACTGATTCCGTTCACGCGAGAGTTGTTAATGATGTTCCTTGTGTGTGTGTGTGTGTGTGTGTGTGTGTGTGTGTGTGTGTGTGTGAGAGAAACTCAAATAAGAGAGGAGGAAGTTTTACTGTATACGACAAGAAGAGGAGAGGGGCTGATTCCTCCTCTCCTCTTACTTTAGCTTCACACACACACACACACACACACACACACACACACACACACACACACACACAACGTAAGCACTTATTTGTCGGGATTTATTTTTACTTTTTTTAAAAGGTAAAGTACAGGTTAACCAGCACCATCTAGTGACCTGTTTGACAGTGTTCACAGTTTTTAACAGAATTTAACATTTATCATTTAGAAAACATCCACTGAGTTAGATATATAGTTCTTTCAATGTTATTTATGTACCAGACTGGTAACCAACCCTCATATGAGCTCCTGTTGTGATGGCATCATTGAGAGAGCCTGCTGCACAAAGCTAAAGGCCGCTGGCCCAATGCCGTTTGGACATTGATAGGACAACCAATGAACCACCTAGTTAATCAAATATAAGCAGGAGGAGCTTTAGTAGTCCTGCTACATATGTCCAGTGCCCTGGGATACACCTAACCACTGCCAGTGGTGCCCCTAAAGGCCTAGCTAATTTCACATGTCGAGGAGGAGGTGTGCTCCAGTGGGCTAGCCTTAGCCTTACCCTTAGCTTTGGCTGAGCAAGTACCCACTCACCCCGCTGAGGGCTCTAATTCTGGAGTAGGTGACTGGCTATTTGCCTGCTGCACCCAGACGTTCCACTATGGGAATAATGCTGCTCTCACGCTCTCTAATGTGTCTCTAATGCTAATATCGTCTCAGTAACAACAGGAAGACAATAGACGTAGTGAATGTTTGCAAGACAAGATCAGGGAAAGAAGCATTAGGCATTTTTAAGGGAAGCCAGACTGATGATTAGGGAGAATGATTGGTAATTGGTGGTAATTTAACCTACTGGATTCCAATCACTGTAAAACAACAAAGAAGAAAAAGAAGAGCAAAATATTATCACAATTACTAAACACAACAGAGACATTTTAGTAGAAACACAAAGTCTGTTTTTTTGAGAGAAAGTTTAACGTAAACTCTGTGTGTGTGTTTGTAGGAAGAGAAAGTCTCTGATGGATAAAATCTCATGCTGGACTCCATCTGCGAGCTCAGTGGAGAAAGCTCGTGTGTTGCTGGTCGGTCCTGTGGGAGCGGGCAAATCCAGTTTCTTTAACTCCATTGACTCTGTGTTTAAGGGCCATGTGAGCTGCAGGGCCAATACGGGCATCGCTGGCACCAGCCTCACCACACAGGTAACTCACTATTATTAAACATGTCTGTATTAGAGCCTTAATATAAACCTGTTAAGGGCACTGGTGGCTCAGTGGTAGGTGTTTCGCCTGCCATGCGGAAGGCCCGGGTTCGATTCCAGCCAGTGCCCACACCCCAGCCACTGGATGCAGTGCCGGTCCCAAGCCCGGATAAAATGGGAGGGTTGCGTCAGGAAGGGCATCTGGCATAAAACCTGTGCCAAGTTGTAGTGCGGACTGGATATTCCGCTGTGGCGACCCCTTGCCGGGAGCAGCCGAAAGACGAACAACATTTACATGTAGGTGTAAAAATATAAATAATGATCGTGAGGTGTGTGTGTGTGTGTGTGTGTGTGGGTGTTTGTTTAGTTCCGTGAGTACCAAATTAAGGCAGGTGATAAGTCTCTACCAATCATGCTGTGTGACTCTATGGGACTGGAGGACGGAGCTAGTGGTGGAATGGGAATTGATGACTTCACCAACATTCTAAAGGGACACATTCAGAACAGATACCAGGTAGAGCTAAGTCATGTGACCCAGTTTATTCCTTGCTCAGTGTTAATGTGTGAGGACTTGACTATTCTGATATCTATAGGTGTACAACCATTTGTACTTGATGTTACATGACATGACAACGCGGAAGATTAATAAGTAATCCGTTGGGTTCACGTTCCAAATCCTCTTAACCTCTCTCTCTCACACACTTTCTCCCCCCCTTCCCTGTCCAGTTTAACCAACCAGATCCTCCCCAGTCATGTTCCTTCTTCAGTTTTCCTTCTTTCAGTAAAGTTCCCAGTATGCAGCAGAAGGTCCACGCTGTGCTGTTTGTGATGGACGCCTGCAAGATCAAACTGCTGTCTGACAAAATGATAGAGAAACTGGCTGCTTTTCGCAAAAAAGCCAATGAAATGGGTAGAATACACACACACACACACACACACACACACACACACACACACACACAAGAAATGCTGGTGAGGGAACAATGTGTGTTTATATCTGCTATGACCATCACCCCATTACACCACCCCTAAGTCAGTGTTTAATACTAGAAGCGCCAAGCACCAGTCATTTTGACCGCAATGGGGAAAAAAATACTTCACACTCGATCAAAATCCAGGACCCTCCTTTCATGGCTTTTCCTAGATCTGTGAGCTTAATCACCCTACATGCTTACATTTTCAAAATCGCACCAGTAAAAGCCAGTATAAAGCAATTTTGCTCTTATTTACGTGAACTTGCTGACAACTGTGCGGCGGCATGATGTTTCCTGCCTTTTCCAACCTGTGATTCTCATTTCTCTCAGCAGATGGCGCAAGGGATCGCGCATATTATCTATGGGACATTCAGTGTGTATATGTAACTATCTCAGGCTTCATTCTATTGTATATATGCAGTTTATATATATACAGTAGTGGCTTGCAAAAGTATTCGGCCCCCTTGCACGTTTCCACATTTTGTCACATTACAGCCACAAACATGAATCAATTTTATTGGAATTCCACGTGAAAGACCAATACAAAGTGGTGTACACGCGAGAAGTGGAGCGAAAATCATACATGATTCCAAACATTTTTTACAAATAAATAACTGCAAAGTGGTGTGTGCGTAATTATTCAGCCCCCTGAGTCAATACTTTGTAGAAACACCTTTTGCTGTAATTACAGCTGCCAGTCTTTTAGGGTATGTCTCTACCAGCTTTGCACATCTAGAGACTGAAATCCTCGCCCATTCTTCTTTGCAAAACAGCTCCAGCTCAGTCAGATTAGATGGACAGCGTTTGTGAACAGCAGTTTTCAGATCTTGCCACAGATTCTCGATTGGATTTAGATCTGGACTTTGACTGGGCCATTCTAACACATGGATATGTTTTGTTTTAAACCATTCCATTGTTGCCCTGGCTTTATGTTTAGGGTCGTTGTCCTGCTGGAAGGTGAGATTGCCCTGTATTTGGCTCCATCCATCTTCCCATCAACTCTGACCAGCTTCCCTGTCCCTGCTGAAGAGAAGCACCCCCAGAGCATGATGCTGCCACCACCATATTTGACAGTGGGGATGGTGTGTTCAGAGTGATGTGCAATGTTAGTTTTCCGCCACATAGCGTTTTGCATTTTGGCCAAAAAGTTCCATTTTGGTTTCATCTGACCAGAGCACCTTCTTCCACACTGTGTCCCCCACATTTCTTGTGGCAAACTGCAAACGGGACTTCTTATGGTTTTCTGTTAACAATGGCTTTCTTCTTGCCACTCTTCCATAAAGGCCAACTTTGTGAAGTGCACGACTAAGAGATGTCCTATGGACAGATTCCCCCACCTGAGCTGTAGATCTCTGCAGCTCGTCCAGAGTCACCATGGGCCTCTCGGCTGCATTTCTGATCAGCGCTCTCCTTGTTCGGCCTGTGAGTTTAGGTGGACGGCCTTGTCTCGGTAGGTTTACAGTTGTGCCATACTCCTTCCATTTCTGAATGATCGCTTGAACAGTGGTTCCGTGGGATGTTTAAGGCTTTGGAAATCTTTTTGTAGCCTAAGCCTGCTTTAAATTTCTCAATAACTTTATCCCTGACCTGTCTGGTGTGTTCTTTGGACTTCATGGTGTTGTTGCTCCTAATATTCTCTTAAACAACCTCTGAGGCCGTCACAGAGCAGCTGTATTTGTACTGACATTAGATTACACACAGGTGCACTCTATTTAGTCATTAGCACTCATCAGGCAACGCCTATGGGCAACTGACTGCACTCAGACCAAAGGGGGCTGAATAATTACGCACACCCCACTTTGCAGTTATTTATTTGTAAAAAAATAAATAAAAATGTTTGGAATCATGTATGATTTTCATTCCACTTATCACGTGTACACCACTTTTTATTGGTCTTTCACCTGGAATTCCAATAAAATTGATTCATGTTTGTGGCTGTAATGTGACAAAATGTGGAAAAGTTCAAGGGGGCAGAATAGTTTTGCAAGCCACTTATATATATTTATGTATTTATATATAAGCTGCAGTTATATATATATGCAGTTTATATACTCAGCTAAAACAGAAAAGTCCTCTGACTTTCAACTGTTTCACTTTCAGTAAACTTAATGTGTAAATATTTTTATGAAACCTAAAAGAGTCAACACCATAAGACACTAAAAATGTTTCACAATGTGTCCCTGAATGAAGGGAGGCTCAAAATCAGTCAGTACCAGTCAGTATCCGGTGGCCACCAGCTGCTTGAAGTACTGCAGTGCATCTCCTCCTCATGGACTGGACCAGATTTGTCAGTTCTTGCTGTGAGATGGAGGGATTGTGTGTTCCTGGTGTGACTCGGGCAGTTGTTGTGGCCATCCTGTACCTGTCACGCAGGTGTGATATTCGGATGTACCCATCCTGTGCAGGTGTTGTTACACGTGGTCTTCCACTGCGAGGATGATCAGCTGTCCTTCCTATCTCCCTGTAGCGCTGTCTTAGGCGTCTCACGGTGCGGACATGGCGATTTATTGCCCTATAGCCACATCAGCAGTCCTCATGCCCCCCTGCAGCATGCCTAATGCACGTTCACGCAGATGAGCAGCGACCCTGGGCATCTTTCTTTGGGTGTTTTTCACAGTCGGTAGACAAGCCTCTGTAGTGTCCTGCGTTTTTAGAACTGTGACCTTAAATGCCTACTTTCTGTAAGCTGTTACGGTCTTAACGACCATTCCACAGGTGCATGTTAATTAATTGATTATGGTTAATTGAACATGCATGGAAAACATTGTTTAAACCCAATAATATGAAGCTCTGTAAAGTTATTTGGATTTGTACAACATTATTGTTGAAATACACAGTCCTGAAAAAGGGGTGTTTCTTTTTTTGCTGAGTATATATAAACTGCATATATAGAATATATACTGTATATATACATATATATATATATATATATATATATATATATATATATGTATATATTATTATATATATTATATATTATGGATGTAATAATATATATATATATATATATTATATTATTACTCAAGTCTATTATTCTTCTTATTAAGAGAATTTAAAATTGGGGTAATTCTCATACTGTCAACTTGCCATCTGCAATTATTGCTAAAAACAAAAATGTTGATTTACATAAAATAAGGTTTAAATGTCAAAATGAAAGATCATTAAACTCTATGTGGCTATTGCATTTTTTAAAGTTTACTTTTATACATAAATAATACCCTGATTTACGGTTTTATATAGTTAAGCAAAACATCAAATTAATGTGTTTAGTTTAATCCGAGTAATAGATTAATCGGGGGGGGGGGGGGGGGGGGGTATCAAAATAATCGTTAGTTGCAGCCCTAATATATACATATATTCGTTCATTCTATTGCGTTTGAATAAACCAGATCTACCACAGCAGAGAATAAACTATGCTATGTCATAACCGAAGCAAACACCACGATTATGCCTAGGTTGAAGGGATGTGTGGCCACTCAATGAGAACTAAACCAAAGATTTCAGTAACTACAAGGGGTGTAACATCTGCATAGTGACACTAAACAGCTGAACAACTTCACTTTTCCGTTATGGTAACATAAGCACCTCGGAAACCTGTCGCTGCTGCTGTGGAAATATTACGCTATGGATATTAAATATAGAATATTTATTGAAATTTAAAACTTATACCATTATAAAATATATAATGTATTGAAACGTTCATAACTTATCGAAAATGATTCGATTAATTTACAAGATGTACTGTATTTATTTATTTATTTATTTATTTACAGATTACATGCCTATATAATACTAAGGGTTTCTAAATTAAGTTGAAATGTAAATTATTGTGTCCTATTTATATGATGTCGTCCTTGATAATGATTATAATAAATATATAAATAATTTTTCAAGTTACATTTTTTCACGCTCCAGCGATATTTAATGACATAATTTTTCATTCCCTTTTCCGCTAAAGTGAAGATCCATTGTTCACTAGTTCCCTACAGCACTACAGTTCGCTTCTCTGTGCAGTTGTGTGTGTACGAAGAGTTTGTGTATGTATGTGTGCCTGTCTCATATGTAGTTTATTTATAGTAATTCATAAAAAAAAACAGTGTCTACTTTATAAACAGCTTAGTATACTGTGCCCCTGCTGCCTTTGCCATTTTCTGGTGCACACAGCTCTCTACTGCGCTTTACCAACTTCAGAATAAATGGTCATCCTGCTTATGGTCACATTCATGCACTGTTTATATAGGACATGTGCATTAATTGCTGCCAGGTTTAGGATTACAGCATTACAGTAATGGGGGTGGGGGGGTGCGGGTGTTCGGCTTGGAGTGCGCTGTCGCGTTGTATTCAGCAAATAGACTATATATTTGTTTGTTGCATTTCAGGGGGAGTACAGTATGTCTGCAGTTTTACCGATAAATCTGCTCATATCTGCACGCGCGTTTATCAGCCTTTTGATCAACGGCACTCACTTTCACTTTGCAAAAGGTAGTGTTTGTTTACTGTATATTTAAAGTGTATACACACACTCATCATGAAAGATCTTCTTTTTACCTGAAACTCGATGAGGCGCCGTATAGGGCTTAAATCAAACTTCACTTATGCACACACACATGAAACTCTTGCATACACATATATGAAACAGTCACACATACATGTATACTACTACAGTTGTGTTCAAAATTATTCAACCCCCACTGAAATTGAGTGTTTTGGCCAGTTTGACATTGATTTTGATCATTTCAGTCATCTTGTTTACAATTAAATCAAAGAGGCACTTGTAAGTCAGACAAATACATGAATGAACTAAGGCATGAGGCGTCAGTCTGTAGTTATATAGCGCCACTCAGTGGTAAAAGCCAGCAAATGCACATGCCGAAATGCGACGGCGACGGTAAATACGACGCTCCGATTAGGTGACCACTGTATAACATAACATTTATAATGAAATAACCACAAATGTCTTTTCTGTGCTCACATCATTATCAGTTTTATTCAACCCCCAAGTGACATTCATTCTTAGTACTTAGTACAACATCCTTTTCCAGTTATAACAGCTTTTGAACATGAAGCATAGCTTGACACAAGTGTCTTGCAAGGATCTACGGGTATCTTAGTCCATTCTTCATGGGCAAAAGCTTCCAGTTCATTCACATTCTTAGGCTTGCGCGCTGCAACTGCTTTCTTTAAGTCCCACCAGAGGTTCTCAATCGGATTTAAGTCTGGTGACTGCGATGGCCATTCCCAAATGTTCCAGCATTCAATCTGCAACCATGCTCTAGTGGACTTGGAGGTACAGTATGCTTGGGATCATTGTCCTGTTGAAAGGTCCACCGTCTCCCAAGCCTCAGGTTTGTGACGGACTGCATCACATTTTCTTCCAATAACTCCTGGTCCTGAAGAGAATTCATGGTACCTTGCACACGCTGAAGCTTCCCTGTACCTGCAGAAGCAAAACAGCCCCAAAGCATGATTGACCCCCGCCATGTTTCACAGTAGGCAAGGTGTTCTTTTCTTGTTCTTCCTCCTCCAAACATAGCGTTGATCCATGAGCCCAAACTGTTCTAATTTTGTTTCATCAGTCCACAGAACACTATCCCAAAACTTTTGTGGTTTGTCCACATGACTTTTGGCATACTGCAGTCGACTCTTCTTATTCTTTGGAGACAGCAAGGGGGTGCGCCTGGGAGTTCTGGCATGGAGGCCTTCATTACGCAGTGTGCGCCTTATTGTCTGAGCTGAAACTTCAGTACCCGCATCTGACAAATCTTTTTTCAGTTCCTCAGTAGTCACACGGGGACTTTTCTTCACATTGCGCTTTAGGTAGCGCACAGCAGTCGAAGTCAGCATCTTCTTTCTGCCACGACCAGGTAAGTTTCAACAGTGCCCTTTGCCTTGAATTTGCGAATGATGCTTCCTATGGTGTCTCTTGGAATGTTTAACATCTTTGCAATCTTCTTATAGCCATTGCCTTTCCTGTGAAGAGAAATCACCTCTTCTCGTGTCTTCCTGGATCATTCTCTTGACTTCACCATGTTTGTAAACACACCAGTAAATGTCTAGAAGGAGCTGAGTATCACAGTCATTTTAAATCTGCCTAATTGGTGCTTAATGTGCTTGATTGCTGCTCGTTGACATACACAGGTATTTTCAATACCTGATCGAAAACACTTGAATGAACTTGAATGATGTTTCAATGTTCTTAAGAGTGGTAGTCTTTAAGGGGTTGAATAATTGTGTCAATGAAGAAATCACACAAAAAAAAACATTTAATACTGTATTACAAAAACAATTGATGTCATTTTAGTTGCATTTGGTTCTTTAAAAAGTCCTATAAGATTTCATTCTGAACACAATTACAAATGTACACTGAATTCCCTAAAACCCTTTACAGCATTGGGGGTTGAATCATTTTGAACACAACTTGTAATTGCTCAAACAACTACATATGAAATGCGCGCACATACACCTATGAGACTGTCCGTACACACATACATATGAGACGCGCACACATAAACACCCACCTCTCCGTGCACACACAACTGCACAGAGTAGCGAACTGTAAATAAATTAAACAAAATAAAATATCCTTAATCCAGATTTTATCAATCAACAACATAGCATTTATCTTAGCTGGATGTTCTAATTCTCAAAAACATTTAACCTAAAGTAAGACTTGTCACATTATAACTAGAATATTTACAAAACTGAAAGGTACTATAGGCTTCTACTATAGTGGATTCCAAGTAATTAAAAATCACAAACTCAGTTTGTGAGTATATTTGCAGACATTTATTTGAGGGAGCGCTGCATATTTATACATTTGGAATCTGCATCTACATTTTCTGTTACATGTATAGAATTAGTTTCAGCTGAAACTCATGATACTCATTTACTTATGCAGTGATAATTAGTTTCACCCAAATCACTAAAACTAACAATGGACTATGGAAAGTGTTACTCATTTATTTATTCTCTACAAGGGCGCTAACTGCACAGACCAAACTGTTATCTTCTTGTACTGTTATAAAAATTCTAAATATAAACATTATAGAATATTTACAAAACCTAAGTTAAAGCAGATGGGCTATAGAACATATAGATCATATTATGGGTTTATATATATATATATATATTGTAATTTTTTTATCGTAAATGAACAGCTCTAAGTAGATGGATATTGTCAAATTTACTATAGGCTTTTACTATAGTGGATTCCTGTCAACAGGACAAGAACGTAAAAATGTAAAGCTTAGCTTAGATTTGGTTTATGATAATCTTATAGTAGAAAACACGAGGTAAATTAGACTACAGTGGTGTGAAAAACTATTTGCCCCCCTCCTGATTTCTTATTCTTTAGACACGATACTACATTAGGCGACACAATACTACGTTTTTTTTCCCTCAGAGGTAAACAGAAAAGTGAAGTTGTTCAGCTGTTTAGTGTCACTATGCAGATGTTACACTCAGTGTAGTTACCGAAATCTTTGGTTTAGTTCTAATTGAGTGGCCACAATTCACTTCCACATTTCCCTCTGATTAGGCGCGTGGTCCGTTGCCTAGCAACACTGAACGAAACGAGGCATAATCGTGGTGTTTGATTCGGTTATGACACAGCATAGTTTATTATCTGCTGTGGTAGATCTGATTTATTCAAATTCAATATTGTTTTAGCGATAATTTCACAGAAGCGAGTTCAGAACTAAATCCGAGACGTTCAGAAGCTTCAAATAGAATGAACGAACTAATAATTTTTTTTTCAAAACGATATAAAATTAAGTAGAGCTTTCCTTTTTGTTATAGTTTGAAGCCCCTAGATGGACAAAGAAGGAGAAAAAACGGCAGAAAGAAATCATGCCAAAACTTTGGGTTATAATGCAAAGCATGACTTTTTTTCTTTTGCCGTTTTTTTCTTTTCCTTTTGTCCCCTTAGAGACTCTGTAGTAGGTTTTCTCAGTTGAATATTTAAAAATATATATCGCTGATTATCAACGTGGGAATGAATGGCGCATTGTCCAAGTGCAAGTTGATCTTGGAGCTAAACTATTTGCTTTGGGTGAAAGCGCCATCAAGCGATCATTGTGTGTCAGCAACAGCTTCTCATTCAAAACAATAGGCGGTCAAAATAACCGGTGAATTGCGTTATAAGTAGGTGACACTGGCGCGGCGCTTCTAGTGCTTCTAGTAAGCAGAACATTAAACAACATGTGTGTGTGGGTGTGTGTGTGTGTGTGTGCGCGTGTGTGTGTGCTCATGTTACAGAAATCCCACAGATAGTTATGCTTACTAAGGTGGATGAAGCGTGTCGTTTGGTGGGAAAGGATATAAAACACATCTATCAGAGCCACTACATTCTCAAGACGGTAAGATTCCTCTGCCCCAAATCAGACTCTGGAAATGCTCAGGCCTTTATTTTTTACAAATAATATTTACAAATCATGAGAATTTCTTCTCATTAGTTGGGTATATAAAAAAGAATGGCTGGCCCCCTTTAAAATAAAACTTGAAATCAAATGAATGAAGTCTGAAATAAAGACAAACACGTTTTTTTTTATCAAGCTGTATTGTGGAACTTTTAATATCCAAGTAAAAGATATAGCAGAAAGAAATGTCCGAAATACTTGAAGCTTCTCAAAGGAGCACAAGACTTTGCACATCTAGACTTTATAGTATTCTTGCAGAACTGCTCAAGTTGAGGTAAATTTGATGGTGACCATTTGTGGACTTCAATCTTCAAGTCATTTCGTAGATTTTCAATGGGGTTTAAGTCTGGACTCCGATTAGGCAATGCAAGGACATTCACTTTTTTTCTCCTTCAACCACCATGTGACCAGTTTTGCTGTGTGCTTTAGGTCATTGTCATGTTCGATCCTTCCTCTCATTGCCAACTTTCTGGCAGAGGGAAGCAGATTTTCCTCTAAAAATTTTAAGTATTTTGCCTCATCCATTTTCCTTCTATCCTGACAAGTGCTGCAGTCCCTGCTGTAGAGAAACACCCCATGACAGGATATTACCACCTTTGCTTTCCTGTCGGAATGGTGTTATTTGGATGGTAAGCTGTATTGGATTTCCACCAGACATGTAATTTGGTGCTGTGGCCAAATGCAGTGGAACCTTGGATTGCAAGTTACTTGGCCTGCAGGTATTTTGCAAGACGAGCAATATTTTTAAATACATTTTTATTTAATAAACGAGTGAAGAGGATATATGAGTAGTATGCATATATAACAGCTTTGTACTGTGGTTCATCTCTCTCGCATGCTATAGGATTATGGGTAATCATCTCCCATGCTCAGTCTCATTGTGCTTGCATCACTCGAATAGTCAATATTCATGCATGCGTGTACTGTTTACTATAACATTGTGACCGTGTAACCCCATGTATAATTTTATAAAACCGCTTAGTTACAAGAAAACGGATTCGGGAATCTAAATAGGGGCTAGAAAACCACACTTCCAGTATTGCGCAACCGCGGCGGGACAATATACGACGCGACACCGAACAATTGTATTAAATTAAACCAAGTGTATTATACAAGATAAATAAATAAATAAACAAACACGGTGCACCACAAACCAATATATAGAAATATAATACAAATATAAAAAGTGTGTGTGAGATGTATGCGGGTGTGTGAGTGTGTGTATGGAAGTCCAGTGTCTGATCTATGGCAAAAGGGTATGAAAAAGGTGAGTTGGAGAGATGGCTCCATCTCACCAGATAACGATGGTAGGTCCGGGAGATCGAGAAACGGAATGAGCTGGGTACTGAATGAAATTAATGAAGGATAATCCGCAAGCAGTCTCTCAGCCTCAAAAAACACACAGCGCGCTGTCTTCATCTCTCCGTGCCGGCTTCCTCGCCGCTTCCGGCTTTATGCCGGCACACGTGATCAGATTCACATCCGGGTTCCCTCGCGTCGCGATCGCGCATGCACGTTGGAGCTTGCCCGGTGATCAAACCACTGTAACAAGGGGAAACAGAAACCGCCAGGGCACATCTTCGGCCACAGGTGAGCATCATTAGCTCTTCTACCATTTCCCTGTTATTGAAATGTCCCTTTGTGTGGCTGCGCTACATAGACCCCCCCCCAAGCTTCCGGCGTCTGAGGAGAACGTCTGTACCAGCGCTTCCGATTCACCACACTGTAAACCTCGGCTTTTTGTGGGTAGCCCCAAGACATTGTGTATTTTATTGGTCCTTTTCTTTTTGGTCTTTCTGCTGGTCCCTCCCACTTGGGCGCTAGCTGTGCAGAAAATCTCTTTGTTGTGGAGGAGCATGGCTGAGTTTGCATCCACACCAGTTCTCCCGGTTGAAAGTGCGCTGCTTTCCTCTGGGTATTTTGATATCTGGCATGTGTGGATCTGGATGGTTTGTCTCCTTGTATGCCCTCCTCCGTGAAGAAACTTTGTCTGGGTGTTGATGGATGTCCTGTCTTGTGTCGTCTGCAAACACTGCAGGTTCTCATATAGAGCCAGGTGTCCTTCCGCACCGTCGGCCACCACGCCACCTCTAGTAACCTCAGCAGGGTCTTCAGTTGTCCCAAGTGTCCTCCCAGTGGATTGTTGTGATAGTAACTTAGAAAGTTTTTTATAAGTGACTGGGGGACTACTAGCTGAAAATTCACTCCTTTCCTTACTGGAACCCGGCGATATAGCACGCCCTGATGACATTGGAAGGTGACCCTCAGATCTTGTGTGCTCCTTGGATGGTCGTTGGAGAGCAGCTTTAAAATTTGGGTTTTGATGATCTCGCGCAGGTCGCTCGGTAAGTCGGAGGCCTCTTTAGTGAACGTGGTGGGTAGATGTGGGGTGTCAGCTCCCTTCCGCGGCGGGGGTGCTCGGGGCATGGCATCTGGACCCGGATTTAAGCGGTCCTCGCGATCTTTCTCTCCCCTAGCGCCTCTCTCCACCTGTTTTTCCATGGTGCTCGCCGCTCCTCTTGTGTTGATATTCTCCCGGGTTTGCCCCACTAGCTCTCCCTCGGAGATATCAGTCGCGATCGTGCATGAGCGTGGGAGCTTGCCCGGTGACCAAACCACTGTAACAAGGGGAAACAGAAACCGCCAGGGCACATCTTCGGCCACAGGTGCGCAGCATTAGCTCTTCTACCATTTCCCTGTTATTGAAATGTCCCTTTGTGTGGCTGCACTACAACCGTATGTGTGTGTGTGTGTGTGTGTGTGTGTGTGTGTGTGTATAAAGCAAAAGCAAGTGTCATTAGAGAGATTCCTATAGATTCAGAGTCTCTCTCTGTCAGAAAGCAGTGATTCTGTTAGAGTGTGTGCACGCAAGTGTCATTGCAAAGGCTCTTTGTTAAAGAAGTTATCCAACAAAGCGTGCAGGTGTGTGTGTGTGTGTGTGTGAGAACAGAGGAGGAGGGAAGAGACTACTGTGTAGGATGTGCACATGTATGTGTGTCTTCGTGAAAGTCATCCTACACAGTAGTCCCCTCTCTCCTCTTGTCTTACTTCAGCTTTATACATGAACACATACACACACACACACACACACACACACACACACACACTAAAGGAATAACTGCTCCCTCTGGATTCTTTTAATGTAAAGTGCAGGTTAATTTTTTTTATTTTTACTTTCCATTTTGTATTAATAAATTTATATGAATTATACTTCTGGAACCAATTATGCTCGCAGTCCAAAAATTTTACTGTAGTTCTATTTTATTCTAATCTGAACACCTGTGTTGTTGCAAAGCTCAGTCATGACTGCATGTGGCCATTTTTAACGAGTTGCTTTTTTCTTGCAACCCTCCCATACAAGACATTTGTGGAAAATTTGTGATATTGTCACATGCACACAATGACCACTCTTTGTCATAAATTCCTGCAACTGCTTCAGAGTTGTTGTGGGCCTCTTGGTTGCCTCTCTGACCAGTTTCCTCCTGGCTCTTTTACCCGGTTTTTAAAGCACTGTCCTGATCCAGGAAGGGGCTGTGTTGGACCAAATACCTTCCACAGTAGACTTCAGTGTGTTTCTAGGCAGTGGCTTTGTGTGCCATTGAGAAGGTAATTAACTTTACCTGATTGAGTTTACTCAAATTTAAGTCATTTTAGGAGAGGTTGGTCATTTTTCAACTCAGTGATTCTTTTTTTATTTTTATTCCGACATGTTAATGTTATATCTTTCATTTGGATGTTAAAAGTTGCAATGAGTAAATATAGGTGGATAGAACAAAAACTGTGTCTATCTTTATTTCAGGCTGCAAAGCTACAAAATGTGATTTTTTTTCTATATTCACTGTAGTTTCTCTCTTCATGTTATCAGCATTAAATTCTGTTTTGCGTTTTCTTTTTCAATACAAAACCTCTATGACATGTGCATGTACATGTTTAGATGCAGGAGATGAGTGTACATCTGGGCGTTTCTCTCTCCGCCGTTATTCCAGTGAAGAACTACAGTCAAGAACTGGAGCTCGAGCTGAACATAGACATCGTGCTTCTCAATGCTGTTATGCAGGTGATAAGAACCACAGAGGCATACTTCGAGAATGTTTCCTGCGAGGGGGCGTAGAGTCACAAGCAAAATACGTCATAAATGCCAAACTACATCATACTCATTTCACTAACCCGGCTCCAGACCTAGACCTGCATGCTGCTGCTGTAATACTCCTGAAAAGAGGATTCATAAAGAAATAAGGAAATGCACAGACAGTGATGGCTTCCTCGACTCTCTATTTAACATAAATGACTAAATAAAAATTTATGGATATGACAGCTTAATACATTATTTTATGTATTAAAATACACTCAAACCTGACACTCAAACCTCATGCTTTTACAAACAGAATAAGATTTTCAGAATGCACACAAACACTGAGAGAATATACACAGTATATATAAAACCGCAGTGACATATAAGAATATATAATCTTTAATATCCATCTTTAAGAAGTAAATGACTATATGACCTTAATAATGCAACAATGAACCTACTATGTTAACCATGTATTTATATCTAACTGTAGGGAATATTTGATTTTTAGCGTGTTTCATGATATTCTGTTCTCACGCACACAGAATGTTACTTCTTTCTCTTACCTCGACACAAGCTGCACTTTTAATAAACACATCCTATAGTAGTTTATGTTAAAGGTCGTAAAACTGTTGAATGCTCGTAAATGCAGATCTACTTTCAATTTTATGTTCTTCTTCACCTTATCTTTTCTAAACATTCCTGACCAGATGCAAACACTTCTGCACCCACCTTTTCTTTGGTTCTTTGTGTGTGTGCGTATATATACTCCTGTCTTCCACAATAAACTTTGAACGTCTCACTAAGCACGGACTTGTGTATTATTGAGGGGTTCCCTGGATCCAGGCGGAAGCAAAATATGGGCTGAGCACTGACTAGACCAGTGGTTCTCAAAGTGTGGGGCGCGCCCCACTAGTGGGGAATACAGACATGGCAGGTGGGGCGCAATGAACGAGAGTAAATTAGTAGAAAATAATAGGAAAAAACTAAACAATCACACACAAATAAATGGATCATTAATACAAGTAAATTTAAAATAACATCAGTTGGGGGCCGGGAGAAAAAGTGGAACCATAGTGGAACAATAACAGTTTAACTTCGGGCCAACTTGAGCAGCGCTGCTCGAATCACAAACCTGCGTGAGCCACTGGGCAGCGCTGCGCGACTCTGACAGAAATAAACCGCGCCGACCATCAAAATACATTTTACTCCGCTGGGATGCGCACGTAGAAACCAGGCATGGCAAGGCGGAAACAATATTAAACAGTCCTGACATTTTAAATTGTTTTTAAATAAAACACAGTGAGTCGCGCAGGTTTGTGATTCGAGCGGCGCTGTGCGATCCACCGGGCTGCGCAAATAAACCTGATCATCACTGCGCTATCCAGATAGTCGCGCTGCGCTGTATTTGCGCAGATATTCGGTTCGATCGGGTGCCGCGGTTTTGTCCCACTTTTGATGTGTTTGGCTCCACATACACTTCGACAATGGAAGAAGACGGTGCAGCAGCAGTGAGTTTACTTACATGTGACGAAACCAACAACGAGGAGATTGTAAAGAAAAAAGGTGCCTCGTCTGTGGTGTGTAATTGGTTTGGGTAGAAGAAACGTGATACGAATGAGATGAACGTGATTTACAAGGTACGCGAGTGCACTGTTTTAACAAGTGGTGGAAACACGTCAAACCTTTTCTATCATCTCAAATCCAAACATCCAAACGAATATGGACAAAGTAAAAAAATAAGACAGCGCCCACCGGGCTTATCTAGTGTGTAATCTGATGATCGGTTAAGACAACGAATGGATGTTTGGCTCCCTCCAGCCAATGTCTCCACTCCTCTAAGTTTCAGTGTCAGTTTTCGAGAAAAGAACGCACAAGGATGCTCAGCTCAAGTTTCTCAGGTTGCCCATGGCGTTGTGACAGCACCGAGCCGATTCCCACCTCTGAAGCATCTACTTCTACGATAAACAGCTTCTCAGGGTTTCCGCATCGGCCCGAGAGTGCTTTCAGTTTTTTAGGCTTACCTTTGAGTAAAGAGGTGAGGGGTGCCTCCACCGAATTAAAGTTCCTAATGAACCGCCGATAAAAGTTGGCAAACTCAAGAAAACTATGTAGCGCCTTTACTGACCTGGGTTCCGGCCATTGAGTTACCGCCTCCACCTTGGTTTTCTCCATCTCAACCCACAGTGGCCCTATGCGATAGCCAAGGAATGCTATCTCCCGTTTGTGGAAGTCACATTTCTCTGCCTTCGCATAGAGCCGTGCGCGCGCAGGCGTTAAAGGATGGCGGTTACATGCTTGACATGCTCGGAATATGACCTTGAGTATATCAGAATATCATCTAGGTATACTATAACGCAACAGTTAAACATATCCCGAAACACATCATTCATGAACCCCTGAAACACTGCAGGTGCGTTTACCATCCCATAAGACATTACGTTATATTGACAATGACCCGATGAGGTGCTAATTGCCGTCTTCCACTCATCCCCTTTACACACACGAACGAGATTGTAAGCGCTGTGGAGGTCGAGTTTTTTGTATATGGAGGCCCCTCTGAGTTGGTCGATAGCGGCCGGTACCAATGGCAGTGGGTGCTTATACTTTACTGTAACTGCATTGAGCCCTCTATAATCAATGCAGGGCCTTAAGCCTCCGCCTTTTTTTCTATGGAAAAGAAACCTGCCGATGCATGGAACGTGGACCTGCTGATGAGACCCTGCCTGAGAGCCTCATCCACGTATTCCTCCATCACCCTGGTTTCTTCTAAGGATAATGATACACGAGTAAGGTGGTGCTTTCCCAGGCAGGAGCTCAATAGCACAATCCCACGGACGAAGCGGAGGAAGTCTCGCCGCTGCCCTAACACTAAACATGTCTTTAAATCTCGCATACTCTGGAGGCACACTAATGGACACTATCACTCGGCATCAATTGTGGTGGCTTGGACCTCCAACGTGAGCGGTTTACATGTTTTAGCGCATCTCGGGGACCAAGATTGGATGCAAGCTTTTGCCCAATCAAAATTGGATTATGAAAGCTGAGCCATGGGAGACCCAGCACGACGGAAGGGTCCACCTGAGGGAGAACAAAGAATTTTATCTCCTCAGAGTGGCCGGTGAACGTTAATCATAGGGGCGCAGAGATTCCTTGCAGCGGCAACTGGTTGAGCATGTGGCCATCCAGAGCTTTAACAGATATCGGGGACGGAAGCTTCGACACTGGAGCTTGCAGCGCGGAAAGGATAGAGGACGAAATGAGGTTGCCAGCCGACCCGGAATCTATTAAAGGAAAAACAGATACAGTGTGATTATTAAACGAAAGTTGAGCAGGTAAATAAAATGGTGCATGTGTGCGTGGCGGGTGCGGTGTGTTACTTTTAGTAACGGGCAGGAATTCACTTTGTGCTTTTCGCCTCCACAGTATAAACACAGTCCAGCAGTCAGTCTTCTTTTTCTCTCTGTGTTGGTCAGGTGCGAAGTTCCCATGTCCATGGGCTCGGTGGCTGAGGACCCTTCGCGCTCGGGGAGTGGCTGCTGAGGAGGACTAGTTCAATTCAATTCAATTCAGTTTTATTTGTATAGCGCTTTTAACAATTGACATTGTCTCAAAACAGCTTTACACAATCAAAAGAATTATTTAAGTTTGTATGGAATGTGAATATGTATGAATAAAATGTTCAGATATTCCCTGGCGAGCAAGCCCGAGGGCGACAGTGGCAAGGAAAAACTCCCTGAGATGGTAATAGGAAGAAACCTTGAGAGGAACCAGACTCGACAGGGAACCCATCCTCATCTGGGTGAAACAGATAGCAGGAAATGATCTGCATTTATACAGTGTTAAGTGTTAGGTTCAGCTATAATAGTTGATGTTAATTGATGTTATAATAGTTGATGTAAAATGGAGTCCAGTAGTTATTTGAGACTCAGATAGACTTGTAGAAAGTTCCAGTCCTGAACTATCGAATTGTCAAGTCCTCAGAGAAACAGCTGACAACACCAGTCGAGGCCAGAACCGTCTTCTAAGTAGAGAGAATCATCCCCAGACACCAGACGCATCCCAAAGAGACACACGGGGCATCCATGCGACGAGACCTCCAACCAGAAACGGGGCACCAGGATGAATCAGACAGGTCCGGAGGGCAGAGGGAGTCTGGATCACTGGCAGCTCAGGAACCACATGTGTAGCTCGACAGAGAGAGAGAGAGAAAGAGTGAAAGGGGGAGACAGGGGGAGAGAGGAAAGAGAAAGAGGGGGAGGAAGAGAAGAGGAGGAGAGATGGCAGTTAGGTATGGTCACAGTCACAATGTCTAATGTGAATGTATATTTACTGTAGAGTGCAAGCAGGGACTCCGGCAGGACTAACTATGACATCATAACTAAAAGGGAGAGCCAGAAGGAAACACAAACATGAGGGGGAACTGAGATGTAAAGCAAACAATCACCTCACCGTCAACAAACCTGAGTGATCAAATGAGACTGAGGAAGACAGCATCTAAACATACCAGTTCACCATAATACTCTACGTCCATGAGTCCCCCAGATCTGCTCCTTTACCTTATGGCAAATCTATTTATAAAAATGCTTGGCTAAATAAATAGTTTTGAGCCTAGACTTAAACACTGAGACTGTGTCTGAGTCCCGAACACTATTTGGAAGACTATTCCATAATTTTGGGGCTTTGTAAGAAAAAGCTCCGCCCCCAGCTTAAGTTTTCATAATACGCGGTACTGACAAGCAGCCTGCATCCTTTGACCGAAGTAGGCGTGGAGGATCGTAAGACACTAGCAGTTCGCTCAGATACTGCGGCGCGAGACCATTTAATGCCTTATATGTCAAGAGTAGTATTTTAAAATCAATGCGAAATTTCACAGGGAGCCAATGCAGTGAAGATAGGATAGGGGTGATGTGCTCATATCTTCTGGTTCTAGTGAGGACTCTCGCTGCTGCATTCTGGACTAGCTGAAGCTTGTTTATGCACCTAACTGAACAACCAGACAGTAAGGCATTACAATAGTCCAACCTAGAAGTGATAAAAGCATGAACTAGTTTTTCTGCATCGTTTAGCGACAATATATTTCTTATTTTGGCGATATTTCTGAAGTGAAAGAATGCTATCCTGGTGATATTATCTACATGAGCTTCAAATGAAAGGCTGGAATCTATAATCACGCCGAAGTCTTTTACTGTTGCACTTGACGGAACAGAAAGGCCATCTAAAGTTACAGTGTGATCTGAGATTTTACTTCTAGCTGTATGCGGTCCTATGACTAGAACTTCTGTCTTATCCAGATCCGGATGAACCCTGCGGAACGCCAAACTCCACTAGAGAACATGCAGAATAATCACCATTTAAGTCTACATACTGATAACGATCGGTCAAATAGGATCTGAGCCAGGAGAGGGCTGTACCCTTAATTCCTACTACATTTTCTAATCTGTGAAGAAGAATAGCATGATCAATGGTGTCAAAAGCTGCACTGAGGTCGAGTAATACAAGCATAGTTACACAACCCTGATCAGAGGCCAATAGGAGGTCATTTACTACTTTAACGAGTGCTGTTTCTGTGCTGTGATGAGGCCTAAATCCTGACTGATACAGTTCATGTATGCCATTTCTATGTAGATATGAGCATAGCTGGTCCGCTACTATCTTTTCCAGAATCTTAGAGATAAAGGGGAGGTTTGATATTGGCCTGTAATTGGACAGCTGACAGGGGTCGAGGTCAGGTTTCTTAATTATTGGTTTAATAACTGCTACTTTAAAAGATTTTGGAACATAACCAATGCTGAGTGAGGAATTAATTATTCTCAACAGCGGTTCTGTTATTACTGGTACTATCTGTTTAAGAAAATGTGTCGGTATAGGATCTAATATACAGGTTGATGAATTTGCAGAAGAGATGAGTGAAATTAGTTCATTCTCTTCAAGAGGAGTAAAGTATTCTAGGTTTGAATCTGACATGGCTAGGTTAACATCAGTATCAATTACATTGTTCGGTTTCAAAGCCTCAATTTTATGCCTGATATTTACAATTTATTATTTAAAAAGTTCATGAAGTCCTCACTATTGCATGATGTTGTTGTGGAGATTTCTATAGTGGTCTTATTTCTGGTTAATTTGGCTACGGTATTAAATAAAAATCTAGGATTATTTTTATTTTCTTCTATAAGAGTGGAGAGATACGTTGATCTAGCTACACTAAGAGCTTTCCTATAGTTCAGGATGCTCTCTTTCCATGCTATTTGAAATACCAATAATTTAGTTTGACGCCATTTACGCTCTAATTTCCGAGCAGTCTGTTTTAAAGTGCGCGTGTGATCGTTATACCAGGGAGCGAGTTTCTTATCTCTAATAATTTTTCTTTTAGCTGGAGCTACATTATCTAAGGTACAACGAAATGTCGACTCTAAATATTCAGTCGCCTGATCGAGTTCTGTGGGGTCAGACGGTGGCCTAATCGAAGTTGGTAACTCTGGGAGATTACTGATAAAACTCTGTGTGGTAGTTGATGTGAATGTACGTTTAATACGGTAGCGCGGTGCTGTGCGTACATTATCACTGTGACACACTTGAATGGAGACAAGATAGTGATCTGAGATAATTTCAGACAGTGGAATTGTGAATACATTTCTTATAATTAATCCGAAGAATATTACTAAATCTAAAGTGTGACCTGCTTTATGAGTGGGTCCTACTACACACTGATTTACACCTACGGAGTCCAGTATGGATATAAATGCTGTTCTCAGAGGGTCTTCTGGATTCTCAAAATGAATGTTAAAATCTCCAGCAATTAACACTTTGTCTACAGAAACGACCAGGTCTGAGATGAAATCTGCAAATTCACTAAGAAATTCAGAATACGGCCCTGGAGGTCTGTAAATTATAATTAGTGGAATCGACTGAGCTGATTTAATATACTTAAATACACTTATGTTACTATAGAGAATTTCAAATGAGTTAAATTTGTGTCGGTGTTTTTGTACGATAGACAGATTATCATTATGAATAACTGCGACGCCTCCTCCTCTACCAGTTAACCGAGGCTGGTGTATGTAGCTGTATCCAGGAGGACTAGCTTCATTTAGAGCTACATACTCGTCCTGTTTAACCCATGTTTCAGTTAAACAGAGTATATCAAACGCCTGATCTGTGATAATTTCATTAACAATAACTGCTTTTGATGCGAGAGATCTAATATTTAACAAGCCTATCTTCAGATCAGAGGTGCCGGCTGCGCATTCAGTATGATCTGAGTTTGTGGTCTTTATGTTAATTAGATTATTGAAACAGACTTTCTGAGTCTTTCTACATTTTTGCTTAGATCAGGGAACAGACACAGTCTCAATATGGTGAACCCTGAGTGACGACTCTATGCAGCTAGCAGACGGTTGGTTTAGCCTGTCTGTCTGCTCCCTGGCCTGGGCTCTGGATTGTCACAGATTAACTAGACCTCTACTGAGACTATGAGCTATACTACAGGAAATGAGAGCAGCACCTTCCCGAGTGGGATGGACACCGTCCCGCCCTAACAGGCCAGCTTTGCCCTCAAAGGTCTTCCAATTATCTATGTAGCCCACATTATTTTCGGAGCACCACCTGGACATCCAGCGGTTCAGCGACCATAACCTGCTGTAAGCTATGTCGCCACGTCTCATTGGGATGGGACCAGAGCATATTACTTCATCGGACATCGCCTTCTGCGGCGTGGCGCAGGTCATTGAGCTGCTCGTAGCGGGGGGCGTCGCTGCTGCCCGCGCAGATGCTGATCAAGTTTGATTGCTACGGTGATGCACTCCTCTAATGAAAACTCAGCGTCTCTGCATGCAAGTTCAAGTTGAATCTCAGGATTTAATCCATCATGCCAGCAGGCTCTTATCGCACCACCCGCTTTCAGCAGCCAGCACTTGGAATCTCACCGCATAGTCAGCTACAGGTGTGTTACCTTGTCTCAGCCTCAGTAGCTGCTGTTCTCCAGATTTCCCCTGATCCGGGTGGTCGAAGACAGCGCGAAGGGCCTCGATGAAGCGCCGATACCAGCTGGTGGTGACGCCTCCGGTGTTCCACACGGCCGTAGCCCAGTCCATCGCTCTCCCGGTAACAAAGCTCACTTTCTGAGGGTCAGTCATAGTTGTAAATTCAGCTAGATAAAGTTCGCAGGCAAGCAGAAATCGTCTGCAACCCTCAGGGTCACCTCCATACCTTTCTGGAGGGGCGGGACGTGGCATCGCTGGTGTGCTCGTTGCGGGTGGAACCACCGGAGGGAATTTTGATGCCGCGAATTGGCTCACGCTGCATGCCAGGTCGTGAACGGCTCGCACCAAGCTTCCGAGCTCCTGCTGCTGGTCACACAGGTAACTGTGGAGGCGTGTCCATGAAGGTCCGTTCATCTGTCGTGATTCTGGGTTTTTTCAAAGGATGCAAATGCAGGTTTCTTTGTGAAGACAAGTTTTCAATGTTTATTTTCTTATTTCTTTTTCGTTTCTTAATTAATGTCTTTGACATGACATCAACAAAAATCACAAATAAAGTTAAAAAAAAGACAAAAAAAATTGCTCCTAGAGAGCCTCCTCAGGCTGGGTCTGCAGGCGGGCACATATACACACAAGCATAGAAGATTATTTCCTAGAAAACACAACATGAGTCACATGAGATTCAATGGCAAACATGCCTGGCGTCTCAACCTTGACTTCGATCAGAAATGCCTGTTCATACAGGCCTTACCCCGACCCTGCAGACTCTGTTCAGTCCTGAGGAGACACACACACACACACACACACACACACACACACACACACACACACACACACACACACACACACACACACACACAGAGAGGGTTTTTAGGAGACATAAAACAAACAAACATGGTGACAACAGTGAACGGACAAACCTCTACGGGTTCGACTGGCTTTTATAGACACACAGGGAAGAGACACAGGTGCACATCATTTAGTGATGGGGGAGACATACCACATTCACACACTAGGGGGAGACAAAACCGCAGCTCAGTAGTCCGGAGACCCAGATCTTATTTCCCCGGATCGTGGTGGCACAGATGTGACAAATTTTATTTATATAGCACTTTTAACAATGGTCATTGTCTCAAAGCAGCTCCACAAAAATGAAAGAAAATTTTAGAAAAGAAAATATTTGGAAATGTGTATGTGTGAGAAAAATGTGTCTAGATAATAATGAGATGAATGAATGATGAATGAAATGTCTCTGATGAGCAAGCCAAGGGTGACGGCGACGGTGGCAAGGAAAAACTCCCTGAGATGGCATTAGGAAGAAACCTTGAGAGGAACCAGACTCAACAGGGAACCCATCCTCATCTGGGTGATAACAGATAGAAATGATATCATGTGTGTTATGCAGCTGAAAGTTCAATATAACAGACGTTCTTTAAATTGACATGAAGACCAGTTCAGCATAGGGACGAGTCAGTAGGTGCAGAGGGCAGATGAGGTCTGGATCACTGGAAGCACAGGAGCAGCATGTGTAGCTCCAACCATCATAAAGCTGAATCCAGCTGGAGCTGGTCCTTCTCTGGATGCCTCAGGAACCTCGCAGGGTCGGCCTTTGTCTACTGAAGCTGGCAAAATCTCCCGATGCCTCGGGATGGGTAGAGAAATACAGAACAGATGGGGAGAATTAGCGTAGTTGCCATTCGGTATAGGTGTACTGGAGTATGAGATTATGGGATGAGTTATGTGTATGCCAGATTAAAAAGATGCGTCTTGAGTCTACTTTTGAACTGAGAAACCGTGTCTGCTCCCCGAACACTGTCTGGAAGGCTATTCCAAAGCTTTGGAGCTAAATATGAAAAAGCCCTACCCCCTTTTGTAGATTTTGAAATTCTGGGAACTACCAGAAGTCCGGAGTTTGTGATCTTAAGGCGCGTGGTGGATTGTAGCGCATCAGAAGACTGGTTAGGTATGTGGGAGCTAAACCATTTAAGGCCTTGTATGTAAGTAATACTATTTTGTAATTTATTCTAAACTGAACAGGTAGCCAGTGCAGGGATGATAATATTGGGGTTATATGATCATATTTTCTGGATCTAGTGAGAACCCTGGCAGCTGCATTTTGGACTAACTGAAGCTTGTTTATTGAGGATGCAGGACAACCACCTAGTAATGCATTACAATAGTCCAGTCTGGAGGTCATGAATGCATGAACTAGTTTTTCTGCATCAGATACGGATAAGATGTTCCTAAGTTTAGCAATATTTCTAAGATGGAAAAAGGCTGTTTTTGTGATATTTGAAATGTGATTTTCAAAAGACAAGTTACTGTCTAATATTACGCCCAGGTCTTTTACTGCTGAGCTGGTAATAACAGTACATCTTTCTAAGCGCAGGCTGAATTGTGAAAGCTGTTGTGTGCTGGTTTTTGGGCCAATAAGTAATATCTCTGTCTTATCTGAATTTAGTAAAAGAAAGTTATTGGTCATCCAATCTTTTATGTCCTGGACACACTCAGTTAATCTAGACAACTTAGGTATTTCGTCTGGTTTAGTTGAGATATATAATTGGGTATCATCAGCATAACAATGGAAACTAATCCCATGTCTTCTAATGATGTTACCCAAGAGAAGCATGTATATTGAGAACAGCAGACGTCCTAAAACTGACCCTTGTGGGACCCCATATTTCACTGGCATTACACCAGATGGTTCTCCATTCAGATCTACACAATGATTTCGATCAGACAGGTATGATCTAAACCAGGGGTGTCAAACATACGGCCTGCGGGCCGAATACGGCCCACTAAGGTGTCCAGTACGGCCGTGGGATGATTTGAACAATAATATTAAATATAAAATATTTTTTATTATCATTATTATTAGTAGTAGTAGTATTAAATAAAGTCTATGTCCGGGTATTCGCTGCAATATTGTGTTTGGTTTTATTCATTTTTTATTTTATCATTGACCATTTAACTGCTCTTCTATTGCGCTTCTGCCGAAACCTCTAACACGCATGCGCATTCTAAATTGGCACCTAAATCACATTTCTTTGGCTATTTGAAGATGTGTGGCAAGCACTCGCCATTTTAAAAAAAAAGTCCAAAAAAAGGAAAATTTATCTGGAAGGGCGGATGTTTCAGGAGAAATGGAAAGAGAAGTATTTCTTCTGTGAGGTTAACGGCAAGCCGGTGTGTGTAATCTGCTCACAAGCCGTGGCTGTGCAAAAAGAATACAACATTAAACGGCACTATGACATACACACAGAGAAATATGATAAATACACTGGACAGCTCCGAACGGAAAAAGTTAATGCTTTAGCATCCGCTTAAAAAAAACCTCATCTAGATTTTTATTTGTTAAAGGAAAGTTCTCATTTGTAGTGTAGAGTTAATGTTCATTTCCAAAGTGAATGATATTTTTTTTTTCATTTGCATTAACCATAAATTATTTATTTTTGTATATGATTTTTTCTAAACTATTGAGTTGTTAAATGCAGTTTTTTTAAATTGTGAAGTGTTTTTCTAGTTTGTAAATTATATTGTAGCCTATAGCTTCATATTTAATGTAACTGTCTGTACACAGAGTCTGCAGCATTTTTTATTTCTTATTTTATCATTACTAAAGTATCTGACAAGTAATATTCATGTTCAAAGGAAAGGATTTTGTTTGCCATTACTTGGCATTGTTTTTCCCCCATAAAGGAGAGTGTTAATCAGGGGTGTCAAACTCATTTTAGGGTGAGGGCCGGATGAGAAGAAAGGTGACCATGTGCGGGCCGAATTAGTTTTTTTAATCATAGTGCATCAAATTACAACAAATACACTATATTCTGTAAAACTGCATTTAACAAGTCCTCAGAAACTGTTCATTAACACTCTTATTCCTTTTTGGGAAAAAACTAATTCGGCCCGCACATGGTCACATTTCTTCTCATCCGGCCCTCACCCTAAAATTAGTTTGACACCCCTGATCTAAACCATTTTAATGCCTGTCCCTGAATACCTATGTGATTTTGTAAGCGATCTATGAGAATATTATGATCTATAGTGTCGAATGCAGCACTAAGATCGAGCAGGACTAGTATTGAGATGCAGCCTTGGTCCGAAGCTAAAATCAAGTCATTTGCAATCTTAACTAGTGCAGTTTCTGTACTATGATGGGGCCTGAAAACTGACTGAAATTCTTCAAGGATGTTGTTTTCCTGCAAGAATGTGCACATTTGAGCTGATACTACTTTTTCTAATATTTTTTGTATAAATGGAAGGTTTGAAATCGGTCTGTAATTTGTTATTTCATTTGCATCCAAATTAGATTAGTTAACATAGACCTCTGAGATAGGATTGTATTGAGGCACAGATCTGGGGAAGGGTACAGAAACATTTTGTCATGCACACGCAATCTGCGCCCGGCACTAGGACCCGGAAGTAAGACGGGCGCAAAACCAGGAAGTATAAAAGAGGTAAACAAACGATGGCTTACCGCTCAGTCATTGAGTTCGGCCCATGTCAGCTCCAGTTGTCGTTTCAGCAAACCGTGAGTACTCACATGTTGGTTCCGTTGTCTTTTGCTATTGTGTGTGTATTTCTAGGACGCGGGTTAAATTTGTGTTTTTCCCTTGCTCCGTTTTTGTGAGAGTCCTTAAACTAAATCGCGTGGTTATCCTGCCTGCTCGCTTCTTTCCGCGTTTGGGTTTATCCTCCACGCTACATTGGGCTAACCGCTAAAGCTACGTCTTCTGGTCACCTCAGGTTAGTCCATCTTGACAGAATGACTGAGCCCTCCGCGGTAAACCCAGCGGATTACGCGAGTCTCTGCGACGTTGTAGATCAGCATGCGGCGTTAATCAATCAGCTAACCGGGGATCTCGCTTCCCTCCGCCGCGAGATCGCTGAGCTCCGGCGGGAGAATACGAATCTCCGCGCGGCTGTTGATGACGTCACTGCTCGATCGCACGCCGCGGAGGCCGCGGCGCCGCATCCCCCCCCCCCCCCTCCTTCTGATGTTTTTCTTTCTCTACCAGAGAAGTGGAACGGCACGGACGGGAAGTGCAGCGTATTTTTGACAGCTCTCGATCTGGTGTTTGAGTTTAATGCCACCAAATACTCCACCGATCGCCTTCGCATCGCTCTTCTCGTTTCGTTGCTAAAAGGGCAGGCAGCAGAGTGGGCCACGGCAGTTCTCCAGGCGGACACAGACACCGCCCACTCATACAATGAGTTCACCCACCAACTTAAACTAACTTTTGAACATCCAGCGGGCGAGGTGGAGACCGACACCAGACTTTACCATCTGAGGCAGGGAGGGCTGTCCGTGAGCCGCTATACGGCCGAGTTTCGCACCCTCGCCGTTCAAACAACATGGGGCGATGCAGCGCTCCGGACATCCTACTACGAGGGACTGGCTTCTCGAATCAAGGACGAACTAGCCGGGCGAGAGCTTCCTGCGACCCTGGAGGGTCTGATCCAGCTCGCTCTCCGGATCGACCAGCGCCTCCTCTCTCGCCCGAGGCCAGCCCCTCGCACCCTGCCACCTGCACCCCACTTCGCCGTCACCACTTCACGGCCCGCACCCGTCTTCACCGTCACCAGTCCACGTCCCGCAGACTCCGCCTCCTACGCCACCCCAGGACATGTCGGTTCTCCACCTCCTGCCGTGGTTGACACCGGAGCCGGGGAACCCATGCAACTAGGACGCGCCTCCTTGACCGCTGCAGAACGGGAGAGACGTTTCCGTGAAGGGCTCTGCGCCTATTGCGGGTCAGCCGCACATCACAGGGCGACCTGCCCTTTCAGACCGGGAAACGCCCAGGCCCGGTGAGAGAAGAGAGATACTCGCCGGGTCACCTTCGTCTCTCCACCATCACCACCAATTCCTCCCGTCTCACGGTTCAGGTACACCTCCAGGTTGGCCACAAACGAGTCCGAAGTGCTGCATTCATCGACTCCGGGGCAGCAGGTAACTTCATTGACTCCGCATATGCCAAAACCCTGGGGGTTAAACTCGAGGCGTTATCCCAGCCCGTTCACATCACATCTGTCGACGGTCGCCCCCTCTCCACCAGCCCAATAAACGCCCGAACCGAACCCATCACCATCTCCATCAACCAGCACCATGAAAAGCTAAACTTTTTCGTCACCTCCATCTCCTCACCTCCCATCATCCTTGGACATCCCTGGCTGCTCCAGCATGACCCTCTCATCTCCTGGACCCAGAATCGGATCCTCCAATGGGGCGCGACCTGCACCGAACTGTGCCTACGGGCAACGGCTGGGACGTGCTCTAGGGAGTCCGAGGCCCCCGACGTCGACACCAACGCCATCCCAGAGCCGTATCGGGACCTGGCGGAGGTCTTCTGCAAGAGACGAGCTACTCATCTTCCTCCGCATCGGCCCTACGACCTCACCATTGACCTCCAACCCGGTGCAGTCCCACTCCGCGGCCACCTCTACTCCCTCACACCTACAGAGACGCAGGTTATGGAGGAGTATGTGACCAACGCCCTTCGCCAAGGCACCATCAGACCCTCCTCCTCACCTGCCGCCGCGGGGTTCTTCTTCGTGAAGAAGCGGGGCGGTGAACTTCGTCCATGTGTCGACTATCGGGGGCTAAACAATATAACTATCAAAAACCGACACCCATTGCCTCTTACCAACTCAGCCCTGGACGCCCTCTCTGGCGCCACCATCTTCACTAAGTTGGACCTCCGGAGCGCCTACAACTTGGTGCGCATCAGAGAGGGCGATGAGTGGAAGACGGCCTTCATCACCCCTACTGGGCACTATGAAAATCTCGTCATCCCCTTTGGGCTGTGCAATGCCCCCGCCGCCTTCCAACACCTCATCAATGACATCCTTCGCGACATGCTCGGGCGGTGGGCGTTCGCCTACCTGGACGACATCCTAATCTACTCACGCACCATGGAAGAACATACCCAGCACGTCAGGGCGGTTCTAAAGAGATTACTCGCCCATCAACTGTACTGTAAGTTGGAAAAGTGCGCTTTTCACGAGCGCTCCACCACGTTCCTGGGTTTTGTCATCTCGCCCCAGGGTGTGGCCATGGACCCGCAGAAGCTAGAGGTTGTGAGTCATTGGCCCCTACCCAAGACCCTCAAGCAACTTCAACGGTTTCTCGGGTTTGCGAATTTCTATCGTCGCTTTATCCGGGACTACAGTACAGTTGCCGCCCCCCTAACCGCTCTGACCCGCCCTTCACCTCTCCCTTTTCACCTCAACCCTGCAGCTGTCTCCGCTTTCAAGTCACTTTGTCACCGCTTCACCACAGCACCGATTCTCCTCCATCCAGATGTCAGAAAATCATTCGTTGTGGAGGTGGATGCTTCAGATGTGGGCGCTGGAGCTATCCTCTCACAACGAGGTCCAGATCAGAAACTACACCCATGTAGTTTCTTCTCCAGAAAATTTGACTCCACTCAGCAGCGATACGGGGTAGGGGACCGCGAACTGCTGGCCATAAAGTGGGCTCTGGAGGAGTGGCGTCACTGGCTCCAGGGCGCCAGTGAGCCATTCATAGTCTGGACGGACCACCAAAACCTCATAACCATCAAGAACCTGAAACAGTTAAACCCACGACAGGCGCGGTGGGCCTTATTTTTCGAAAATTATGATTTCCACCTCTCGTACCGCCCGGGCTCCAAGAACACAAAAGCGGACGCTCTCTCCCGACAGCTGGAAGTGGACATTCCCCGGGCGGACCCCGCGCCTGTCCTTCCATCATCCAGGATCATCGCCCCACTCCAACTAGACCTGGAAACGAGAGTTCGCCAGGCGCAGGCTACAGAGACCGAACCGGCAGGTGTGCCACCTGGACGACTCTTTGTGCCCGAGAGGATGCGATCAGAAGTCCTCCAGTGGGGTCATTCCTCTCCCATCTCAGGACACCCGGGCACTCGACGGACGCTCCAATTTCTCCAACGAGACTTCTGGTGGCCCTCCCTCACGAAAGACGTCCAAGAGTTCGTTCAGGCATGCCCAGTGTGCGCCAGGGCCAAAACCACCAATCAACCAACCCCCGGTGAACTGCAGCCACTCCCAGTTCCTCGACGGCCCTGGACGCACATTGCCGTCGACTTCATCACGGGCCTGCCGGCCTCCGAAGGAAAGGACACCATTCTCACCATCGTCGACCGGTTCTCTAAAGCCGTGCACCTGGTGGCTCTCGCCGGACTCCCGTCAGCCAAAGGAACAGCAGAGCTGATTTTAGAGCACGTAGTCCGTCTGCATGGGTTCCCCAAGGACATCGTCTCGGACAGAGGGCCCCAGTTCACAGCCCGGTTCTGGAAAGCCTTCTGCCGTCTGATCGACTCCACCTGCAGTCTCTCATCTGGATATCACCCACAGACTAACGGTCAGACGGAGCGGACCAACCAACAGCTGGAGCGCTACCTGAGATGTTTCGTAGCTGATCGACAGCGCTCCTGGGCGCACTATCTCATCTGGGCTGAACTGTCACACAACCTCCACACCTCCTCTGCCACCAACCTAAGCCCATTTGAGGTATGTTACGGTTTCCAACCTTCGATGTTCAACCACCCAGAACCGGAGGTTGATGTACCGTCCGCCCAACAGTTGGTCCGCAGATGTCGGCGGCTATGGATTACAACCAACCGGGCCATCCAACGCACCAACGCCCGCTACACTCACCAACACCGCCGTCGACATCCTCCGGGACGATTGTACCATGTAGGTGACAAGGTATGGCTTTCTACAAAGAACCTCCACCTTCACATCGAATCAAAAAAACTCTCACCCAGATTTATCGGACCATACCGCATCACCCACAGGATTAACCCTGTCACCTACCGGCTCCAGCTGCCTGCGGCGCTCCGGATACATCCAGTCTTCCACCTGTCTCAGTTCAAGCCCTTCATCACCTCACCCATGATTCCACCCACCCCCCCAGCTCCTCCTCCCCGGATCATCGACGGCGGTCCCGCCTACACCGTGCGCCGAATCCTCGACTCGCGCCCTCGGGGTAAAGGTACGCAATACCTGGTGGACTGGGAGGGCTATGGCCCCGAGGAGCGATCTTGGATCCCGGCCCGGTTCATTCTCGACCCGGAGCTAATTCGGGACTACCGTCACAGGGTATCCTCCGCCCCAGGACCGTCAGGAGCCAGTCCTGGACAGGGGGGTACTGTCATGCACACGCAATCTGCGCCCGGCACTAGGACCCGGAAGTAAGACGGGCGCAAAACCAGGAAGTATAAAAGAGGTAAACAAACGATGGCTTACCGCTCAGTCATTGAGTTCGGCCCATGTCAGCTCCAGTTGTCGTTTCAGCAAACCGTGAGTACTCACATGTTGGTTCCGTTGTCTTTTGCTATTGTGTGTGTATTTCTAGGACGCGGGTTAAATTTGTGTTTTTCCCTTGCTCCGTTTTTGTGAGAGTCCTTAAACTAAATCGCGTGGTTATCCTGCCTGCTCGCTTCTTTCCGCGTTTGGGTTTATCCTCCACGCTACATTGGGCTAACCGCTAAAGCTACGTCTTCTGGTCACCTCAGGTTAGTCCATCTTGACACATTTCTGCAGCATTAAAGGTCCAGATGAGCACAGTGGCCTCCATCATTTGTATATGGAAGAAGTTTCTTCAGGGCTCTTCCTAGAGTGGGCTGCTCAGCCAAAATGAGCAAGGGCCTTAGTCAGGGGGGTGAGCAAGAACCCAATGATCACTCTGATAGAGCACCAGCATTTCTCTGTGGAGAGAGGAGAAGCTTCCAAAAGAACAACCATTTCAGCAGCACTCTACCAATCAGCTTTGCATGGTAGAGTGGCCAGATGGAAGCCACTCCTCAGTAAAAGGCACATGACAACCTGACTGGAGTTTGACAGAAGGCAATTGAATAATCTCAGACCATTAAAAACATTTTTTTTTTGTTGAAGCACTTTTGGAAAAAATTACAGCCTCTACAAGTCTTTTTGAATATGATGCTACAAGATGGTTATTTTGGAAGGTTCTCCTCTCTCCAAAGAGAAATGCTGGAGCTCTTTCAGACTAACAATCATGCCACTTGTACCTGATTCTTCTCTGTGCTTTAGCCTGGTATATTTTCCCATCAGTCATGATGAACCTTTGGGGAGTCGGTGATGTCTAAAGGAGCCTGCTCACCCAGCTGCTCATTAAGCTCTCTTGCATGTTCTGCTAACGTTCTGCTGCTTTCTTATTACTTTTCTCCTTGCTGTGCTAACTTCCCAAATTTTGCCATTAATACAGTCCTTCTCCACCATCGATCAGTGCAGAGTGCTGTGAATATGCAGGGGTACAGGCCTATAGTCTGTGAAGAGAGCGAGTGCTAATACTGTAAGATGGAGCTTGTTCTTCTGGCATTCCTTTCGCATCTCTTCGCTCAAAATAAGGAAAAGAACAAAAAACATTCTAGAAACTTTGCAGTAAAAGTCAAATTCGCAACTACACTATACAGGGCCTATAGAGAAAATTGTGTGTGTGTGTGTGTGTGTGTGTGTCTCAGAGAACTGCAGCTGGCAAGGATCCAAGGACCGTATTTACAAGCATCTCAGAATCACTCCAAAGAATCATGCTGAAAGTTCATTTAGGACTAGAAATAACCCTATTACAAAGACGGGCATTACTGGAGTAGGACGTAATTTCAGTGAGGAGCATGACTCCTCCAAGGAAGCAGTTTATTACATCACAAACCACTGTAAATTATTAATGGGTGTGAAACAGGTATGCGTCTTTACAGGTATTGCATCTGTACTGTTTCAAAAAGCAATAAATAGCAATCACCTTAGTTTATGCGGAGACAGCATCTGAAATGTTGCATGCAAATAGACTAGTTGCATTCCGCAAGTGATCAAGTGAGTAAAAAAAATTCCTTTTTTTTTTTTGGTTGGTTGCTGTGTTTGTGTATTTTTGACCCTGCGTTGATTTCAGAAAACCATAAATGAATAGAATTTTGTGCTCCAAACTCTTGGGGTTACATGTGTGTGCAAGCATTCTGCTCCTGGACAAGGCCAGTTCAGAAACCATTAAAAGCCCTACAGTATATACTGCCCTGACCTTCATGTTTATGATAAGACACTTTTGACTGTAAATCTGCTTAAGTGAACAAATCGATCAGTTCGTTGTATTGTACTTGTGATGCAGACCAGTACATACGGCAGATATTTAAAGTCACAATATCAGCTGAACTGATCTGACCTAAAGACTCAGAAGAAGTGGAATTTCTGCTAAGGTCCACATCTGGCCTGAAGGTGGCGTTAGAACTCAATCAGTGAATCTCTGTTACATCACTGTCTTGCAGGACACTTACACACACAAACAAGCACACACAGAGCAGCTTTAGTGTTAGTGTGCTAATCTTGGCAAATTATTTGTATTCATAAAGCTGCTAAAGAATTGTTATTGAATCATATTTATACCTGTTTAAAGCAGTTACAGTTCATACCTGATGTAATAAAATGGGTGTGGTAACGTGACTATAAGGATTTCTTGAATTTTGGTAGACCCCCTTTTGTCTACTCAGTGCTCAGCCTGTATTCTGCTTGTCCCACCTGGCCAGGGAACCCCTCAATGAAAAACACACAGGTCAGTGCTCAGTGTGATGTTCAAAGTTTATTGTGCAAGACAGGAGTATATATATACGCACACACACAAAGAACCAAAAAAGGGTGCAGGAGCGTTTACATTTGGTCTGGAATGTTTATAAAAGATAAGGTGAAGAAGAACATAAACTTGGGAGTAGCTCTGCATATTCCCTACACATGACTGATTTTCCTGGAAAGTGAAAGTGAAAGTGATAAGTTTATGTTCTGCTGAAATCCCCCTGCCTGAGGACTGGGCGTGAAGCTGCTGTGCAGTGTGATTAAGAACATATGCTTCAGAACCTCCGTTACTGCCTGCTGAAGATAGAAACCCTGCGTCCTGATCTGCTCTGATCTTCTCTACTCGTCTCTGGATACAGGAAAGTCTAGCAGGTGTGTAATATTTATTGAATAATGTGTTTTAATCAGTAGGACTGACTTCCCAACTCACACTTATTTATTTTTTTATTAGCCTTGACATCTTTTTGTCTCACCTTCATTTCTTTTCATTCTCATGTCTCCGTCTCTCTCTGTCTCTCTCTCTCTGAGTGAGTGTCTTTTTCTTTATTTTACTACTAATGATGTAAATTATTTTTGGTATAGAGATTATTAGTATCACTGTGTGTGGTATGTATATAGCAATTGTAGAGAGTAGTGAATCAGCTGGAATGCTCGTTGTACTGCTGGAATGCACCATTGGTGATCAGACCCGCTACTGTTGTGTCGTCCGCAAACTTCACAACGCTGTTGGAGCTGCTAGTGGCCGTGCAGTCGTATGTGTAGAGTGAGTACAGTAGAGGGCTCAGTACACACCCCTGTGTAGCACCAGTGTTCATTGTGACGGAGGATGAGGTGGTACTGCCCAGTCTGACCATCTGGCGTCTGTCGGCACAGGAAGTTGAGAATCCAGCTGCAGAGAGATCTGCTCAATCCTAGTTCTTGTAGTTTCCTGTCCAGCTTCTGAGACTACGGACAGAGAGAGGGAGAGGTTGAAGATGATCATGAACACTCCAGCCAGCTGAGCCGCGCATGATTTATGGACACGGCCAGGGATTCCGTCAGGACCAGCGGCTTTGCATGCGTTCACCTGTCTGAAGCACCTCCTTACATCCTCTTCAGACACTGTGTGCGCACTGACGTCATCCATGATGCGTTCGCCGTCCAGTCTCGTGTTGTTCGCTGTGTCGAATCTAGCGTAAAATACATTTAGATCCTCACACAGAGAGGCCGTGGTCTGCGGTGTGCTGGTTTTACCTCTGAAGTCCGCGATTGTATTCAGTCCCTGCCACATTCTTCGAGGATCATCAATTTGTTGTTCCACTTTGTCCCTGTACTCACGTTTCGCAGACTTAATAGTCTTCCGGAGTTGGTAGGTGGCGTGTTTATATTCGGATTTGTTAGCAAAGGCAGTGTTCCGTGCTGCCAGTGCCATGCGAACATCAATGTTTATCCATGGTTTCTAGTTTGGATAAATTTTTACTGTTTTGGATGTTTTGGATCATCTACACATTTCCTGATAAATCTGCAGACTGAGTCTGCGTATTCATCAATGTTGTCTGCAGCTATTCGAAACATTTCCCAGTCCACGTGATCAAAACTGTCCTGTAACATGGAATCTGATTGGTCCGACCAACAGTGCACCTCCCTTAGAGCTGGAGCTTCCTGTTTCAACTTCTGCCTATAGGCAGGCACAAGCAGAATGGAGCGATGATCTGATTGGCTGAATGGGGCACGGGGGAGGGCTTTGTACGCATTCTGGAAGGAAGCGTAGCAGTGGTCGAGCAACCGCTCTCCTCGTGTGTTGAACTGAATGTGTTGGTGGAGTTTCGGTAAAACTTTCCTCAAGTTGGCTTTGTTAAAGTCTCCAGTCGTGATGAACACCGCCTCAGGGTGCGCGGTTTCCTGACTGCTGATCGTGCTGTACACCCCGTGTGCTCGGTCAGTGTTGGCTTGCGGGGGAATATAAACAGCCGTAATAATGACTACTGAAAATTCTCTCGGTAGCCAGAATGGCCGACACATAAGCATCAGAAACTCCAGGTCCGGTGAGCAAAAGGACTTTATCGGGTACACGTTTGCATAATCACACCAGGAATTGTTGATCATGAAGCACACACCGCCGCCTTTGCTTTTACCAGTTAGCTCCCGCGACTTGTCTGCACGGTGCACGGAGAATCCTGGTAGCTGGATCGCGGAGTCCGGTATCTTGTCCGACAACCAGGTTTCTGTAAGGCAGGTCACGCAGCAGTCCCGCGTCTCTCGCTGGAATGAGATTCGTGCCTGAAGTTCGCAAAGCTTGTTTTCCAGAGACTGCACATTAGCCAGTAATAACCTGGGGAGCGGTGGTCTGTTACTGCGCCATCTCAGTCGAACCAAAAACGCCGGATCTTCTGGCGTTTGCGGGTTCCAGGGATCCAGGACAAAGGCATCTCGGACGAGAATTTTGTGGGTTTGTGAATAGAGGATCTGTGTTCCAAAACTTGAACTCCGGGAAATGGTAAGAAAGAAACTGCTCTTATATCCAGTAAGGTTTGGCGATCATACACAAAAAGACATAACGTGTTACTAGTAATAAAACTAAAAAATAGAATTAGACACAAAAAAACACTATTGCTTGAGGGAGCTCACGACGAGGCAGCCATACTCTGCGCCATCTTGGAAAATGTTACATGGTTGGATCTTAACAAGAAGAAATGGGAGTGAGACAAAACATTTTTTGAGCATTCAATTAATTGAAAATAACAATTAAACTGAAACAGGCTGTTTTACAGCTGATCAAAAGTTTAGGACCACATGCCTTTAAAAGGCCAAATCTGTGCAAAGATGTGGATTCATTGTCATTTTCTGTCAGGTAGTCACAGGTTCTGATGGCAAAGGCAAAAAACTCTCCCTTTTTGAACGTGGTCGGTTGTTGAACTGCATAAGCACAGGGTCTCTCACAGCCGCCATCGCTACTGAGGTGGGACGCAGTAAGACAGTCATTTGGAATTTCTTAAATGATCCTGAGGGTTATGGAACAAAAAAGTCAAGTGGAAGACCCAAAAAAATTTCACCAGCACTGAGCTGCAAGGATCCAATTGGCTGTCCGTCAAGACACTGGACGATCCTCGACCCAAATTAAGGCCATTACTGGTGCTGACTGCAGCCCCATCAGATGGCATCTGAAACTGTAGATCAGGGGTCCGTTCTTCGTACGTCGCTAACTCAGTTAGCTGGATTTGATTGTTGTGGATTTGTCCTGATCTTGGATTGTTTCGTTCTTCAATGCTCATCTCACATTTGCTGTCATAGCAACATGTCCGTAAGCTTGAACCTGCTCGGTAGCAGCTTTATTTCATGTAAACAGGATTAAGGTTGCGCTCCTGCCGGGTTATGATTGGTGGAAATGGTGAGGTCACATCTGATTGGTTAAAGAGCGCTGACGTGGACTGACTCACGTGGGGAAAGAAAAGTATCTTGCATATATATATATATATATATATATATATATATATATATATATATATATATATATATATATACACACACACACATAATTGCTACCAATATTATATTAGAACATAAATTCATAGGTTTTTTTTTCATTATAATAAACTCTAGGCACGAGACAGCCCTCAAGACCATTAATTTAAATTCTTGTATAATGTTTATTTTGTAACACATTTATTTTTCAGGGGTTCGTCATGAATATGCAACTAAATATTTATATATATAATTTTTAAAAAATTATAAAGAAAAATTGGACAAAACTAATTTTATTATAAAATAAACAATATAAAAGTATACATGTTTTTGAAAAAAATATTAATATTTCTATTTTTCCATATACAACATATTTATTTTCATATTTCTTATTTTATTTTATTGTCTCATGTAATTTGTAAACCATATGCGCATATTATGTTCTAATATAATATTTGATAGCGATTATGTGTGTGTGTGGGGGGGGGATCCATGGCAGGGAAGCATTTCAATGCATAACATGTGGGGGGAGGGGGGAATTTCAGCGCATAACAGGTGTTACAAAAAAAATCTAGCTTGTTCTTTTGTCATTTCGTCAACCAATCGAAGGGCTTGTGATCAGTGTTTCTACTGTCGATGCATATCGAATGCGCAATAATCCTAGACAACTCAATCCGGCCATACTAATCATCAACAACAGGTGGCTCAAGAACCAACTTAGCCAGGTCTTAATTAGCACGATGATCTCATCTTAGATGTCTCAGTTCATCTCGGATGTGTCAAGCGACGTACGAAGAACGGACCCCAGCTGTAAAACAGCCTGTTTCAGTTTAATCGTTGTTTTCAATTAATTGAATGTTCAAATTTTTTTAGTCTCACTCCCATTTCTTCTGGTTGCATGTTGAAGCTCTACTTGGAACCTTGTTAAGATCCAACCATGTAAAATATGATTTTTTAGCCAACGGTTTTTCTCTCTCTTGCGCTGCGGAATTGTAGGTAATCGTCTCCTCTGCTGGGTGAATACACACACACACATGCTGTGTGTGTGTGTGTGTGTGTGTGTGTGTGTGTGTGTGTGTGTGTGTGTGTGTGTAATATGTGTGCACACACACACACACACACTCACACATTACCGGAGAGACCATTTTTAAAACCGTTTAAAAATTAGCAAGGAACATTGCTAGTCACACTCGCGTGAGCGCATACTAAAGGAATCACTGCTGTAAAGTAAAACAACAACAACAACAAAAATTAACCAGCTCCTCACCTTTGAAAACAGTCGCGACAGAGCAGAGTTTGTGTGTTTGTTTGGGAACCTGAGAGGAGGGGGAGGCTGTAAAGCCGAGAGAGTGTATGTGTGCGTGTTGACATGAAGGAACCAATCACCTCACCGTCAACAAACCTGAGTGATCAAATGAGAGTGAGGAAGACAGCATCTAAACATACTAGTTCACCATAATACTCTACGTCCATGAGTCCCCCAGATCTGCTCCTTTACCTTATGGCAAATCTATTTATAAAAATGCTTGGCTAAATAAATAGGTTTTTAGCCTAGACTTAAACACTGAGACTGTGTCTGTGAGACATGTGAGACTGAGTCCCGAACATTAATTGGAAGACTATTCCATTTGGGGAATACTTTGGGACTTTGTAAGGAAAAGCTCTGCCCCTTCTGTAGGTTTCATAATATGCGGTACTGACAAGCAGCTTGCATTCTTTGATCGAAGTAGGCGTGGCGGATCGTAAGACACTGGTCGTGAGACCATTTAATGCTTTATACGTCGCTAGTGGAATTTTAAAATGGATGCGAAATTTCACAGGGAGCCAATGCAGTGAAGATAGGATAGGGGTGATGTGCTCATATCTTCTGGTTCTAGACTCTCGCTGCTGCATTCTGGACTAGCTGAAGCTTGTTTATGCACCTAACTGAACAACCAGACAGTAAGGCATTACAATAGTCCAACCTAGAAGTTATAAAAGCATGAACTAGTTTTTCTGCATCGTTTAGCGACAATATATTTCTTATCTTGGCAATATTTCTGAGGTGAAAGAATGCTATCCTGGTGATATTATCTACATGAGCTTCAAATGAAAGGCTGGAATCTATAATCACGCCGAGGTCTTTTACTGTTGCACTTGATGGAACAAAAAGGCCATCCAGAGTTACTGTATGATCAAAAGGCTTGCTTCTAGTTGCATGTGTCTTCTGTCTTATCTTCTGTTTTATCAGGATTAAGCAGAAGGAAGTTAATTAACATCCAGTCTCTTATGTCCTTCACACATTGCTAAAATTTATTAAGCTGGTTTTGCTCATCTGGTTTTGCTGAGACATATAACTGCGTGTCATCAGCATAACTATTACCATGCTTACGAATTATGTTGCCCAGAGGAGGCAGGTAAAGGGAAAAAAGCTGTGGGTCAAAATTTAACCCTTTGAAACACAAAACTCTACTTGAGAACATGCAGAATAATCACCATTTAAATTTACATACTGATAATGATCAGTCAAATAGGATCTGAGCCAGGAGAGGGCTGTACCCTTAACTGAATAAGCTGAGCTGAATAATTAGATAAATAAAGCCTATAAAAATAAATTCTAAAAAATCTCTCTTTTTTTCCATACCAGTATTGAGTTAAACTTCAAAAGCAGGAGGGTCGCAACCATCTACATTCTGAAGTTTAGTTGAATTACAGAGGCATTATTGAGGTTTAGGTCTCCAGCAGTGTAGGGTTTTTTCCTCTAGATCATATGTGAGTTTTGTTTTCTTCTGTTCTGTTCCAGATCTCCATAATGAGTGTGATTACATCACGTTTGTCCAACCAGCAGGAGCTGAAGCTAGGTTCTCTACTTGGTCATGTTAAACTCAGTCTGCTGTTCAAGGCCAGTGTGCACGGCTTCACCGCCGACGCCTTCCACAGGAAGTGTGACCGTCAGGGTCCCACTGTTACTGTGGCGTATAATAACTTGGGCTACATCTTCGGGGCATACACCAGTAAAGATTACGCTCAGACTGGTCAAAACATTGCAGATGACAAAGCCTTCCTGTTCAGCTTTAATGAGCGTGAGGTTGACAAGGCTCCTCTGCGTGTGATCAGTACCAATGCCCAGTACGCCTTCACTGATGGAAACACTGGGCCCAATTATACCTCCTTGCTTTTCCTGCACAATAACACTCCCACTGTATACAGCAATCCAGGCACGTATAATTTCAACACAGTGGAGATGCACGGCAATATCCTCCAGCTGACTGAGTGTGAGGCGTACCGCGTGGAGGGTGAGAATTATTTTGGTTACAGTATTATGGTAAAGCAGAGATGACTCACATGAACAAAATAAAATGATTGTTTTTGGACAGGGTTTGGATCACTCATGGAGAACCCATGGAGGGAAATCGAATGGAGCGTGGAGTAAGTTAAATCACACCAGTATATATCTTCCTCTGCGCTCCATTAGCTTCATCTGTGGTGTCCACCACAAGAAAATGGTTCTGCTGGACTAGAACAAAGGAAATGATGTCATTAGTTTTGAGGGTTAGTTTGGGGAGGTGATGTCACTGACCAAGTCAGAGTTCTAACCCGTTAAAGATCTTATAAAACTGAAGTCCATCCTAATTGACTCACATTTTTTTAATACATTTTTATAATTAATGTGCTCTTCAGAGATTTCTTCTTTCATTGTTCTGCTTTTACTTCAGTTAACAGTTACTCAGATTACCCACAATGCCATTCAGCATTGATAGTGCTACTGATGGTGCCACAGTGGGATATAGAATCACCATCATCTCAACCTCAACGGGGCCAGGGGTAGCTCAGTGGTTAAGGCATTGGACTACGGTTCGGAAGATCCCAGGTTCAAACCCCACAACCACCAAGTTGCCACTGTTGGGTCATTGAGCAAGGCCCTTAACCCTCAACTGCTCAGATGTATAATGAGATAAAATTGTAAATCGCTCTGGAGCGTCTGCCAAATGCCTAAATGTAAATGTAAACCTGAAGACAGCAATGCAGTAGAGCTTTAGGGCTCTCTCATATCCTCATCTGTGTGCTCAACATTCAAAACACACACACATACACACTATTAAAATCATCACACTCAACACCTCATCAGCCTGTAACGCGGCACATGGAACTGGGGGAAAAACGTGTGTGTGTGTGTGTGTGTGTGTGTGTGTAGGAACAGGAAGACTCTGATGGATGCAATCTCACGCTGGACTCCAAGTGTCAACTCGGTGCAGAAAGCTCGTGTGTTGCTGGTCGGTGCTGTGGGAGCGGGCAAATCCAGCTTCTTTAACTCCATTAACTCTGTATTTAAGGGCCATGTGAGCAGCAGGGCCAATACGGGCATCGCTGGCACCAGCCTCACCACACAGGTAACTCACTATTATTAAACATGCCTGTATTAGAGTTAGAGCCTTAATATAAACCTGTGATTTGCAGGTATGTGCATAAATATATAGGATACGTGTGTGTGTGTGTGTGTGTAGTTCCGTGTGTACCCCATTAAGGCAGGTGGTAAGATTCTGCCGATCACGCTGTGTGACTCTATGGGACTGGAGGAGGGAGCTAACGCTGGACTGAACATCGACGACTTCACCAACATCCTAAAAGGTCACATTCCGGACAGATACCAGGTATACCTGAGTCATGTGACCCTGTTTATTCTCTACCCAGTGTTAATGCTATGTAATGCAGTTAATGCAGTGTGAAACCATTCTAATATCGGATGTAGAACAATGCTGCGGTAAGGTGGTGAGAACAAGGGTAAAGGTGGTCGAACTTAAAATGTATTTCCTGTGTGGTTACAAACTTTTGCATCCAGTCCTAAGAAGCTCTATCCTCTGATTCCTCTCCCTCTCTCTCCAGTTTAACCCCTCAGTTCCTCTCCAGTCAGACACTCCTCATTTCAGTAAAACTCCCAGTATGCAGGAGAAGATCCATACTGTGGTGTACGTGGTGGACGCCTGCAAGGTCAATCTGCTATCTGACAAGATGATCGAGAAACTGGCTGCTTTCCGCAGAAAAGCCAACAACATTGGTAACCACACACATGCGCACTGAATTGTCTGCCTTATTAACTTTAACTTTGGGAATAAGAGAGGTCGGTGGGGGAGTGATGTGTGAGAAGAAAAACTCACTCATTTCACAAACTTTAAATTTAATTACTGTGCCTGGACAAAAGCTTTGTCCCCACTATGATTTAACTAAGCAAATACAGTGCGAAAAAATTGGAATATTGTATGTAAAGTGAAATATTTTGAGATTTTTTGGTTTTGATTTTGAAAATTACAATTTCATAAAACTAAACTAAAAAAAGTCCCTTCATGTACTGTATCCCTGCATCAGTGTGTCATGGCATGGAGACGATCAGTGTGTAGCACTGCTGAGCCATTACTGAAGAGCAGGTTGCTTTGATAGCAGCCTTCAGCTCGTCTGTATTGGTGGTTCAGGTGTTTCTTGTCTTCCTCTTGACAATAGCCGAGAGATTCTTTATAGGATTCAGGTAAGGTGAGTTGGGTGTCCAATCAAGCAAAGTAATATCAAGGTCAGTAAACTAGTTACTGTTAGTTTTGGCAATGTGGGCAGGGGCTTGCTGCAAAATCTCCATAAAGCCCTTGAGCAGATGGAAGCAAGAAGTGCTATAATATCTCCTTGTAGACACTGTCTTGACTTTGAACTTGATAAACCTCAGTGAACTAACACCAGCAGATTACACGGCACCCCAAATCATTAACTGTGGAAACTTCACATTGGATTTTAAGCAGCTTGGATTCAGTTTTTTATCCTTAGGTGAAGTAAGACTCTTCTGACGTTGTCTCTGGTTAAGATATGTCTTGTTACTAGAAATGTAACAGTTGTAGCAAATGTACTAAAGAAGTCTGTGCATAGTGGCTCTTGATGCCTCGAGCCTTCCTTGTGAAGCTCTTGTCTTCCACATGCGTGTACTGAACTAGACTGATAGTAATCTGGTATTTCAAAATTTTAGTAAGTTAATGCAATATAAATACTGTGTAACTAACATTTGAGATACTGGATTTTCATGAGCTGTAAGCCATAATCATCGAGATGAAAACAAGAAAAACTTGAAGAATATATGAGAGGTTACTGTCATGTTTTCCTCTTCTACTGTGTTTGCGTCGGGTGTGTGTGCGAGGCATGATCGCGGAGGCGAGCTGACGGTTCAATAAAGTCCTTTATTTTTGTTATACTCAAAGAACATAAACTAACCCAACACAAACAAAACAACTTCGACTAATGCTAGACGCCTGGCTGGAGTTCAGCCAGGCTATTTATAGCAAACATAAACATCATCAAATTAACTTCCCTCGGTTCAGGTGAGCTTCTACGTCACCTGACCGAGGTGCAAACTGGGAAACGAAGTCAAAAACGAAACTTAAAATAAACTACAAAACAAAAAACAAAAACGGGCGTTAGGCGCCCTCTAGGGGTCAACCGTCACAGTACCCCCCCCAAAAAAATGCTCCTCTGGAGCATCATCGGAGGCCCCGGACACCCACCCCAATGTTCTACCTTCCACCTCCTGACCAGGAGGCTGGGTGACGGGGCTGGAGACGTGCTCGGCCGTGGCAGGGCTGGAGACGTGTTCGGCCATGGCAGGGCTGGCGACGTGCTCGGCCGAGGCAGGGCTGGAGACGTGCTCGGCCGTGGCAGGGCTGGTGACGTGCTCGGCCGTGGCAGGGCTGGTGACGTGCTCGGCCGTGGCAGGGCTGGTGACGTGCTCGGCCGTGGCAGGGCTGGTGCTGCGCTCGACGACGGCGTTGTAGCGGTCACTGCGCTCGACGACGGCGTTGGAGCGGTCACTGCGCTCGACGACGGCGTTGGAGCGGTCACTGCGCTCGACGACGGCGTTGGAGCTTGTGCAGAGCCCAACAGCGGCGTTGGAGCGTGTACTGCGCTCGATGACGGCGTTGGAGCGTGCACGGCGCTCGACGACGGCGTTGGAGCGTGCACGACGCTTGACGACGGCGTTGGAGCTTGTGCAGAGCTCGACGACGACGTTGGAGCTTTTGCAGAGCTCAACAGCGGCGTTGGAGCGTGCACTGCGCTCGACGACGGCGGTGGAGCGGCCACTGCGCTCGACGACGGCGGTGGAGCGGTCACTGCGCTCGACGACGGCGGTGGAGCGGTCACTGCGCTCGACGGCGGCGGTGGAGCGGTCACTGCGCTCGACGACGGCGGTGGAGCGGTCACTGCGCTCGACGGCGGCGGTGGAGCGGTCACTGCGCTCGACGGCGGCGTGGGAGCGTGCAGTGCGCTCGACGGCGGCGTGGGAGCGTGCAGTGCGCTCGACGGCGGCGTGGGAGCGTGCAGTGCGCTCGACGGCGGCGTGGGAGCGTGCAGTGCGCTCAACGGCGGCGTGGGAGCGTGCAGTGCGCTCGACTGCGGCGTGGGAGCGTGCAGTGCGCTCGACTGCGGCGTGGGAGCGTGCAGTGCGCTCGACTGCGGCGTGGGAGCGTGCAGTGCGCTCGACTGCGGCGTGGGAGCGTGCAGTGCGCTCGACTGCGGCGTGGGAGCGTGCAGTGCGCTCGACAGCGGCGTGGGAGCGTGCAGTGCGCTCGACAGCGGCGTGGGAGCGTGCAGTGCGCTCGACAGCGGCGTGGGAGCGTGCAGTGCGCTCGACAGCGGCGTGGGAGCGTGCAGTGCGCTCGACAGCGGCGTTGGAGAGTGCTCGGCGCTCGACAGCGGCGTTGGAGCGTGCTCGGTGCTCGACAGCGGCGTTGGAGCGTACTCGGCGCTCGACAGCGGCGTTGGAGCGTACTCGGCGCTCGACAGCGGCGTTGGAGCGTCCTCGGCGCTCGACAGCGGCGTTGGAGCGTACTCGCCGCTCGACAGCGGCGTTGGAGCGTACTCGGCGCTCGACAGCGGCGTTGGAGCGTACTCGGCGCTCGACAGCGGCGTTGGAGCGTACTCGGCGCTCGACAGCGGCGTTGGAGCGTACTCGGCGCTCGACAGCGGCGTTGGAGCGTGCAGTGCGCTCGACGACGGCTCTGGAGCGTGCAGTGCGCTCGACAGTTCAACGTCGTCCTCAAAGCCGGGAGGCGGCGGCAGAACAGGTGCGTGGGACAGCGGCTGCTGGCATGCTAGCTCGCTGTCCTCGAAGCCGGGAGGCGGCGGCAGAACTGATGCATTGGTCATTGGAGCTTGTGCATGGCTCGACGGCGTTGGAGCGTGCACGGCGCTCGACTGCAGCGTTGGAGCGTGCACGGCGCTCGACTGCAGCGTTGGAGCGTGCACTGCGCTCGACTGCAGCGTTGGAGCGTGCACTGCGCTCGACTGCAGCGTTGGAGCGTGCACTGCGCTCGACTGCAGCGTGGGAGCGTGCACTGCGCTCGACTGCAGCGTGGGAGCGTGCACGACGCTCGACTGCAGCGAGGGAGCGTGCACGGCGCTCGACTGCAGCGTTGGAGCGTGCACGGCGCTCGAGTGCAGCGTTGGAGCGTGCACGGCGCTCGACTGCAGCGTTGGAGCGTGCACGGCGCTCGACTGCAGCGTTGGAGCGTGCACGGCGCTCGACTGCAGCGTTGGAGCGTGCACGGCGCTCGACTGCAGCGTTGGAGCGTGCACGGCGCTCGACTGCAGCGTTGGAGCGTGCACTGCGCTCGACTGCAGCGTTGGAGCGTGCACTGCGCTCGACTGCAGCGTTGGAGCGTGCACTGCGCTCGACTGCAGCGTGGGAGCGTGCACGGCGCTCGATTGCAGCGTGGGAGCGTGCACGGCGCTCGACTGCAGCGTTGGAGCGTGCACGGCGCTCGGCTGCAGCGTAACGTCATCCTCAAAGCCGGGAGGCTGCAGTAGAGTGTGTATTTGGTGCAGCGGCTGCTGACACGCTAGCGCGCTGTTCTTGAAACCTGGGGGAGGCAGAAGGATAACGCTCTCCTCTCCGTGCAGACACGGCGCGAAGTCTTCCTCCGCGACAGGCTCAGGCAGTGGCCGGTGGATGAGCGCATCGTCCAGACCCGGGAGGGGGATCGCTTCCGGGGCTACAGACTGGTTCTCCCGAACCTGGACGAACTGCAGTTGGAGCTGCAGCACCTGCTCGCGCAGGTCACGAATGCGCTCCTGGTTGGACTCCGCCCACTGCCTGTAGAAGCCTACCTCGTCGCCGTGCTGCAGCGGCGTCCAGTCCTCCATGCTCAGCTCATGGTGCTGTCCGCGCCACCTTCAGGCAGTGGCCGTGGGAGGAGTGCATCGTCCAGATTCGAGAGAGGGATCGCTTCCGGGACTACAGCTTGGTTCTCCCGAACCTGGACGAACTGCAGTTGGAGCTGCAGCACCTGCTCGCGCAGGTCATGAATGCACTCCTCGTTGCGTTTCCGCCCACTGCCTGCAGAATCCTCCCGTCTCTCCCTCGGCCGCTACACCTCTCGGCGGTGTGCGCCGGATGACGGGTCCGCAGCCTTCCCAGCTTCGCCTCGCCAGTCTCTCTCTGGCTGTCATGCTGTGTCATGCTCGCCGGCTTGATGTGCTCACCGTTTCTCCATTCCTGCCCAAGTTCCATTTCGCCGTGCTCCTCGCTGGCCTCCAGCAATTCCGCCAGCTCGTTGGAGATGATAATTTCTCCTCTAGGGAAGTAATTCCCTAGGAGGGGATCCTCCACCATGCCTCTTGGTAGGTCTAGCATTCTGTCATGTTTTCCTCTTCTACTGTGTTTGCGTCGGGTGTGTGTGCGAGGCATGATCACGGAGGCGAGCTGACGGTTCAATAAAGTCCTTTATTTTTGTTATACTCAAAGAACATAAACTAACCCAACACAAACAAAACAACTTCGACTAATGCTAGACGCCTGGCTGGAGTTCAGCCAGGCTATTTATAGCAAACATAAACATCATCAAATTAACTTCCCTCGGTTCAGGTGAGCTTCTACGTCACCTGACCGAGGTGCAAACTGGGAAACGAAAGTCAAAAACGAAACTTAAAATAAACTACAAAACAAAAACCAAAAACGGGCGTTAGGCGCCCTCTAGGGGTCAACCGTCACAGTTACATTTTTTACATAAATTGTGAAAGAAAAAGAGCCTTTAGTCCTTTATACTATTGTCCATGGCAAAGATGTTACTATGTTTAATTTACAATGTTAAATAGGTTAAAAACTGTAAAATACATAATTATAACCTGGAATGATAGTGACATTTTTCCTACCACATTTTTTCCTCGAAGATGATGCGTCACGCATCATCTTCGAGGAAAAAATGTGGTAGGAAAAATGTCCTCTTTGAGTGTGACGGGGGATCACTTAAACCCTTAGTGAGTCATTCACTCTCTATGCTGTTTTATCTTGTATACAGAATCGCGGCGGGCCTGGCGCCTAACCCCACACGCTTAGAGCCTGAGGCAGAGTACACCCGGGACAGGGTGCGAATCCATCACAGGGCATACACATATAGACACAATTACACGCTCATTCACACACCACGGGCAATTTGGGAATGCCACTTATTTGGACTGTGCGAGGAAACCGGAGCACCCGGAGAAAACCCACCAAGCACAGGGAGAAAAGGCAATCTTCCTGCACACAGACCCCTGACCCCCTCGAAGCTAGAATCGAACCATCAACCCTGGAACTGCAAGGCACTAACCACTAACTAACCAAGGCACTAAGTGCTAACCACTAAGCGACATAGTACCTCTTCAGATTATCGACATTTAAAACATCTGCTTTAGGTGGGTTGCTCCAACTTCCTGTGTATTTTATTGGCCCTCTTTTGTCTTTTCTTGTTTCGTTTTCAGATTGCACACATGCTGTTTTATTTCCTCTGCCATGATTCTCTGTTTTTCAACTCAAATCAAATAAGTCAAGTCAAGTAGGCTTTATTGTCACTTCAACTATATACAGTTAAAGTCGAGGCCAGAACCGTCATCATGGTAGAGTGAAACCATCCCCAGACACCAGACGCATCCCAAAGAGACACACAGGGCATCCATGTGACGAGATCTCCAACCAGATCTCCAACAAGCGGGTCACCAGGATGAGTCAGACAGGTCCAGAGGGCAGAGAGGGATCTGGATCACTGGCGGCTCAGGAATGACATGTGTAGCTTGACAGAGAGAGAGAGGGAGAGAGAACAGGAGAGGGGAGAGCAGAAGAGGAGAGATAACAGTTAGGTGTGGTCACATTCACATAATGTATAATGTGAATGTATATTTAGTGTAGAGTAGTGTAGTGTACTGCGATGGATTGGCACCCTGTCCAGGGTGTACCCCGCCTAGTGCCCGAAGTCTCCTGGGATAGGCTCCAGGTCCCCCGCGACCCTGAACACAGGATTAAGCGGTATAGAAAATGAATGAATGAAGGATAGTGTAGTGTAGAGTAGACTCTGGCAGGACTAACTATAATAGCATAACTAAAAGTTATGAGCCAGAAGGAAACACAGACATGAGGACTCCCTGAGATGTAAAGCAACCAATCACCTCACCGTCAACAAATTAGCTGGCTAGCTGAGACAATTTTAATACAAAAGAGGCAACATTAAGTGCACATGCAAATGAGCAAACAAGAGTGACAAAGTAACAATGGGACAACATGACATTACAATACTTTGTGGTAATGAGTTGAGGTAGTGGGAGGAGAACGGATGGTTTGTGGAAGAGTGTGTGTCAGGATTGTGTCTGATCAGGCACAATGCGGGTGGCTTTGTGGATACAGCGTGTGGTGTAAATGTATTTGATAGAGGGAAGAGAGACCCAGCTGATCTTCACTGGTGTTCTCACTATCCGCTGTAGGGTCTTGCTGTCCGATATGGCACAATTCCAAAACCAGACAGTAATGCCGGTGCTCAGGATGCTCTCGATAGTTCCTCTATAGCAGTGGTTCTCAAACTTTTTCTGTCATTCCCCACTTAAGGGGGTGAGCGAATTTTCAAGCCCCACTTGTCAACAAAATAATAACGAAATCGGCCAAGTTTACTGTTTATTGAAATATCAATTCCTAAACCAATAAGATCAAACAACACCAAGTTAAAAAAAGATAAAATACACGTGTAATTGTTACAAGGCTTACGTTGTCACTTATCTTTGCATAATTGACCCCATGTTTATTAGCTGCTCAGCAATCGTTTGTAGTTTTTTTGCACTGGCCAATTCTGTATGCAACTTTGAATGAAGCCATTTGTGCTTTGCTGTCCACTGATTCAGATGTTACCATGTGATTCTCCTGCTGTCTGTATTCTGCCAGCTTTCTTTCAAAGACGTCCAGTGGTTTATTAACGTGACTGGAGTGTGTTGTCTCTAAGTGTCTTCCTAATTTGTTGGGTCTCATGCGGTCTGCTGCCAGCAGTTTAAGACACAAAACACACACGGGTCTCTCCTCTGCCCCCACCATCACCACCATGAATCCAAGCTGAAGATAGGCTTCATTAGGGGTGGGCGATATAACCAAAATCTTCTAACACAGGAGAAGCAATTTTCTAACTCAATAACGATATATATCACAATATAGCAATTTGTATCTGAAAATGCATTAATAAAAATGAAAACACAAAGAAATTGTTTTACATAATGTAATTTTTTAATGTAATTTTATTTAAACTGTGAATTGCTGAGGTTTGCCGCATTTTTTTACTTTGGCCATATTCGATTTGTATTTCAGATGATAGAAAAGGTTTGACGTGTTTCCACCACTTGTTAAAACAGTGCACTTGCGTACCTCACAAATCACGTTCGTCTCATTCGTATCACTTTTCTTATACCCAAACCAATTCCACACCACAGACGAGGCACCTTTTTTTCTTTACAGTCTCCTCATCACATGTAAGCAAACTCACTGCTGCTGCACCGTCTTCTTCCAGTGTCGAAGTGTATGTGAAGCCAAACACATCAAAAGTGGGACGAAACCGCGGCACCCGATTGAACCGAATATCTGCGCAAATGCAGCGCAGCGCGACTACCTGGATAACGCAGTGATGATCTGGTTTATTTGCGCAGCCCGGTGGATCGCGCAGCGCCGCTCGAATCACAAACCTGCGTGACCCACTGTGTTTTATTTAAAAACAATTTATTTAAAATGTCAGGACTGTTTAATATTGTTTCCGCCTTGCCATGCCTGGTTTGTATGTGCGCATCCCAGAAAATGCATTTTGATGGTCGGCGCTGTTTATTTCTGTCAGAGTCGCGCAGCGCTGCCCAGTGGCTCGCGCAGGTTTGTGATTCGAGCAGCGCTGTTCAAGTTGGCCCGACGTTAAACCGTTATTGTTCCACTATGGTTCCACTTTTTCTCCCGGCCCACAACTGATGTTATTTTAAATTTACTTGTATTAATGATCCATTTATTTGTGTGTGATTGTTTAGTTTTGAGCGTACGCTCGTCATTATCAATAAAGAAAAGCATGATAGGTACTTTCCTGTTTTTCCTCCCGTTCATTGCGCCCCACCTGTCATGTCTGTATTCCCCACTAGTGGGGCGCGCCCCACACTTTGAGAACCACTGCTCTATAGAAGGTGGTCAGGATCGGTGGTGGGAGCTGGGCCTTCCTCAGCCTTCGCAGGAAGAAAAGACGCTGTTAGTCTTTCTTATGCAAAGAGTTGGTGTTAAGGGACCAGGTGAGGTTCTTCTCCAGGTGGACACCCAGGAATTTGGTCTCCACCAGGAAGCCATTGATGCTCAGCGGAAAGTGGCCACTCCATGTTCTCTTGAAGTCAGCAACCATCTCCTTTGTCTTGTTGACATTCAGAGACAAATTGTTGTCTTTACACCAGACCGTAGCCTCTGCATTTCCTCTCAGTAGGCTGACTCGACGTTTTTGCTAATGAGACCCACCTTAGTTGTACGGTTGGGTACCGAAAACCGGTGCTAATACGGCACCAGTACCTCTATAACCGGTATGTTCCGAACCGAAACAGAACGCAAATTCCGGTGCCTGATTTCGGTGCCACTTAAATGCCTGAACTGTCGATTTAAATATTTGTTCTCTAGATTCATATATTTTTGTAGATTAATAGTTTATTAGATTAAATTAAAAAATTAAAAGAACAAATCAGGAAATGAGACCATCCGAGATGCGCGTGAATGCAGCAACAAACGTTACATTCGCTCTGACGGCAGCAGGCGGTCTACCGCTATCTAAGTTTGCTAAATTAAACAACTTTCGTTAAAATGCCTAAAACTGAATAACGGAATAAAGTTAAAAGCAGAATAAATACACGGAATAAAGTTAAAAGCAGACGGCGGCACCGTGTTTGACAGTTTGCGGATAACAGCAGGCACTATCGGTGTGGACGACCCTCAGTCCCAGTCACCATAATTTTGTGGCTTTTGTAAAGTATCGGTTCAGGCACCGTTTTGGCACCGGTACCGGTTTAACACGGTACCGCCTACAACACGGGACTTGCGTCGGGGGACATGGAAACATACAAGGCTGCGTTATACAACATCCGGAAAGCGGTGAAAGAGGTCGAAGCAGCGCTACGGAAGGAAACTAGAGTCACAGCTTCAATTGAGTGACTCTAGGAGCCTGTGGCAGGGACTAAGGACAATAACGGACTATAAAGCATCAACATCCGGTATGATGAACGCGGATGCGACTCTGGCAGACGAACTCAACAGTTTCTATGCTCGCTTCGAGGCTGCAGCTAAAGATGCTAGCGGCGCTAATGCTAACGGCGCTAATGCTAGCGGTGCTAACAGCTGCAGACAGGAAGACACTGCCAGCACCGGGAACGTGCTCATCATCTCCGAGCACGACGTGAGGAGAGCCTTCAGGCGAGTGAACACCAGGAAAGCAGCAGGACCAGACGGCATCTCAGGCTGTATCCTCAGAGCCTGCGCAGACCAGCTAGCACCTGTGTTCACTGAGATATTCAACATCTCTTTATCTCAGTCGGTGATCCCCACATGCTTCAAAGAGTCCATCATTGTTCCTGTCCCGAAGAAACCCCATCCTGCTTCCCTCAACGATTATCGCCCTGTAGCCCTCACCTCAGTAGTGACGAAGTGCTTTGAATGCCTGGTCAGAGACTTCATCATTTCTTCACTACCGGACACACTGGACCCACTACAGTTTGCATACCGTCCAAACCGTTCCACAGACGATGCAATCTCGCATCTCCTCCACACATCACTTACACACCTGGACACTTGGGGGGGGGGGGCAATTATGTGAAAATGCTCTTCATCGACTACAGCTCTGCATTTAATACCATAATTCCCTCCACACTCACCACCAAGCTGGAGCACCTGGGACTCAGCTCATCTATGTGTCAGTGGATCTCCAACTTCCTGACTGGCAGACCACAGGCAGTAAGGATGGGTGGACATGTCTCAGCCTCCCTCACTCTCAGCACTGGAGCCCCCAGGGTTGTGTTCTGAGCCCCCTGCTGTACTCTTTGTATACCTACAGTGGTGTGAAAAACTATTTGCCCCCCTCCTGATTTCTTATTCTTTTGCATGTTTGTCACACAAAATGTTTCTGATCATCAAACACATTTAACTATTAGTCAAAGATAACACAAGTAAACACAAAATGCAGTTTTTAAATGAGGGGTTTTATTATTTAGGGAGAAAAAAAATCCAAACCTACCCAAACCCTGTGTGAAAAAGTAATTGCCCCCTGAACCTAATAACTGGTTGGGCCACCCTTAGCAGCAATAACTGCAATCAAGCGTTTGTGATAACTTGCAACGAGTCTTTTACAGCGCTCTGGAGGAATTTTGGCCCACTCATCTTTGCAGAATTGTTGTAATTCAGCTTTATTTGAGGGTTTTGTAGCATGAACCGCCTTTTTAAGATCATGCCACAACATCTCAATAGGATTCAGGTCAGGACTTTGACTAGGCCACTCCAAAGTCTTCATTTTGTTGTTCTTCAGCCATTCAGAGGTGGAGTTGCTGGTCATTGTCCTGCTGCAGCACCCAAGATCGCTTCAGCTTGAGTTGACGAACAGATGGCCGGACATTCTCCTTCAGGATTTTTTGGTAGACAGTAGAATTCATGGTTCCATCTATCACAGCAAGCCTTCCAGGTCCTGAAGCAGCAAAACAACCCCAGACCATCACACTACCACCACCATATTTTACTGTTGGTATGATGTTCTTTTTCTGAAATGCTGTGTTACTTTTACGCCAGATGTAACGGGACACGCACCTTCCAAAAAGTTCAACTATTGTCTCATCGGTCCACAAGGTATTTTCCCAAAAGTCTTGGCAATCATTGAGATGTTTTTTTAGCAAAATTGAGACGAGCCTTAATGTTCTTTTTGCTTAAAAGTGGTTTGCGTCTTGGTAATCTGCCATGCAGGCCGTTTTTGCCCAGTCTCTTTCTTATGGTGGAGTCGTGAACACTGACCTTAATTGAGGCAAGTGAGGCCTGCAGTTCTTTAGATGTTGTCCTGGGGTCTTTTGTGGCCTCTCGGATGAGTTGTCTCTGCGCTCTTGGGGTAATTTTGGTCGGCCGGCCACTCCTGGGAAGGTTCACCACTGTTCCATGTTTTTGCCATTTGTGGATAATGGCTCTCACTGTGGTTCGCTGGAGTCCCAAAGCTTTAGAAATGGCTTTATAACCTTTACCAGACTGATTGATCTCAATTACTTTTGTTCTCATTTGTTCCTGAATTTCTTTGGATCTTGGCATGATGTCTAGCTTTTGAGGTGCTTTTGGTCTACTTCTCTGTGTCAGGTAGCTCCTATTTAAGTGATTTCTTGATTGAAACAGGTGTGGCAGTAATCAGGCCTGGGGGTGACTACAGAAATTGAACTCAGTTGTGATAAACCACAGTTAAGTTATTTTTTAACAAGGGGGGCAATCACTTTTTCACACAGGGCCATGTAGATTTGGAGTTTTTTTTCTCCCTTAATAACGTAAACCTTCATTTAAAAACTGCATTTTGTGTTCAATTATGTTATCTTTGACTAATAGTTAACGGTTTTTGATGAGCAGAAACATTTAAGTGTGACAAACATGCAAAAGAATAAGAAATCAGGAAGGGGGCAAATAGTTTTTCACACCACTGTATGACTGCGTAGCCACTACCAACTCCACCACCATCATCAAGTTTGCTGACGACACCGCCGTGGTTGGCCTGATCACGAACAACGATGAGTCGGCCTACCTGGAGGAGATTGGAAATCTGGAGAACTGGTGCCAGAGGAAGAATCTCCTCCTGAAAGTAAGCAAGACAAAGGAGCTGATAGTGGACTTCAGTACAAAGCAGGAGAGGAACTACCAGACCCCCGTCATCAACAGGAGCCCAGTGGAGAGAGTGGACAGCTTCAGATGCCTCAGTGTTCACATCACGCAAGACCTGGCATGGTCCTGTCACATCACCACCGTGGTAAAAAAGGCCCGGCAGCGTCTGTACCACCTCAGACACTTGAGAGACTTCAGAGGGCACTCCAAGGTGCTCAGGAATTTCTACTCCGGCACCATAGAGAGCATCCTGATGGGAAACATCACGACCTGGTTCGGGAACAGCACCATGCAGGACAGACGAGCTCTCCAGAGGGTGGTGCGTTCAGCTGAGCGTATCATCCGCACTGAGCTCCCTGACCTGCACTCAATCTACACCAAGCGGTGCTGGACCAAAGCCAGGAAGATCGTGAAGGACCTCAGCCATCCCAACAATGGACTGTTTTCTCTGTTGCGGTCAGGAAAGCGCTTCCGCTCCCTGAAGGCCAACACAGAGAGACTGAGGAGGAGCTTCTTCCCGCAGGCGATAAGGTCTCTCAACCATACCACAACACAGGACAAATACAATCTGTTAACATCAATGGACATTATGGACATTCATGCACATCAATCCTTACATCTAAACTCTTTATGTTTACATTCTGGACCTTGCATAAAGACACTTTAATAAGCACCTTAATAAGACACTTTTTATGCATACTTGCACACCATAACTCTTCCACCAATTTTCTAATTAAAAAAAATATTTTCTATTGTACATTATATTTCTATTTTTATTTCTATTTTATGTACAGTATACTTCTATTTTCATTATTATTTTTATCCTAGTGTATTTTTATTTCTATTTTTATCCTAGGTAAATAAAATTTTTCTATCGTATTTCTTTTATTAATATTTATTTCTTACTATAAGCTTTAATTCTCTTTTTAAGGTCACTGGCGGTCGTGTAAGCATTTCACTGCATATCGTACTGTGTATGACTGTGTATGTGACAAATAAAATTTGCATTTGAATTTAAAAAGTATCGATTTGGCACCGGTATCGGGAAAAAAAAACTAGTCAACAGGAAACTTGATGATGTGATTCGAACTGTGTGTCGCTACACAGTCATAAGTCAGCAGCGTGAACAGCAGGGGTCGTGTTTGGGTCGTGAGATGATGTTCTTGATCTCCAAGGACGTAGTGACGTCATCCGTGCACTACGTCATGTAGCTGGTCACTTCTCCAAGTCTGTGAAGGCTGCGGGCTTTTCTTCCTAATTTCCACTTGCCAATACACATTGCAGATCCAATGTAGAGAACCAGGAGGCACCTCCATGGATTCTAAGATGTCGATGTCATGGGACATGGGATAAAGGGCACGGGATATGCATTTGGGATGGTTGTGCTTTTAAGCCTTCTATAATCTAAACAAAAATAGTAGAAGCCATCAGCCTTGGGGATGAAGACTACTGACCCTATCCTATCTGTTAAAATTAGGATGAGCAAGAGGACTCCATGATGTTATCCTGGAGTATTTGGACCACTTCATTTTTAATTATCTTAATTTTTAACTTCAACAATATTTTTATTGATTTTAACAGGGATAAAACAGGGTAAACATGTAATATTTTAATACAGGTTTTATAATCCCCTTATAAACCCTATAGCACCCACCCCGTCCCTCCCCGACTCCAAGCCAGTTTTACAAGCATAAGAAAGGCTAAACGCCAGGCATTGAGAGAAACCAAAAAAGAAAAAAGAATATGGAGCTGGAAGTTTTTTGGTTCTACGTGCAAAAAAAAAAAAAATAAAGAGGAATAAAAAGGGGATAGAAAGCAAACAAACAAGTAATTAAATAAGACAGGAATCAAACTATAAATGTATATGAAAAAAGTGAAGGAAGGGCCCCCACACCTGTTGAAATTTAAAGTCTGAGTAATGAATTGAGTAGTGAATCTTCTCCAGGGACAGACAGGACATGATATCTCTGAGCCACTGGGCGTGAGTGGGTGACGTGGCATCCTTCCACTTGAATAAAAGAGAACGCCTGGCCAGGAGTGTCGCAAAAGATAACAATCTCTTTTTGGCTGGACTTAGACTCTTACCCTCTTCTCCAGTGACACCAAAAAGAGCAATCAGAGGGTCTGGTTCAAGATTGCAATTCAATATGAAGGACAGGGTCTTAAAAACATCCCTCCAGAATTTTTCCAAATTCGGGCATGTCCAGTACATATGAATAAGAGACGCCTCTCCACTTTTACATTTATTACAGCAAGGATCAATGTCTGGGTAGAAACGGGAAAGTTTAAGTTTGGAGAGATGAGCCCTGTGTACAACCTTAAACTGTAATAAAGAGTGGCGGGCACATAAGGAGGTTGAGTTGATAAGTTTAAGAATTGAATTCCAAGTATCATCTGATAGTGACAAATTTAAATCGTTCTCCCAAGCAGTTTTAATTTTACACAGAGGGGTGTGACTCGAAGCCATCAATCCACCATAAATAGTGGATATTAGGCCTTTACGCAGCGGGGACAAACAGAGGAGATTATCTAGAATGTTTGCAGCAGGAGCCTCAGGGAAATTTGGTATTAAAGAGCGAATGAAGTGTCTTACTTGCAGATATCTGAAAAAATGAGAATTGGGTAAGTTAAACCTTTCGGAAAGCTGTTCAAATGATGCAAACTTATGGTCAACGAACAGGTCTTTGCAAAGCTTGATGCCCTTATTGTACCATTCCTGAAACACTGAGTCATGTAAAGAAGGTTGGAAGAGATGGTTAGAGACGATAGGACTGGACAGAGAAAAGCCCAGAAGACCGCTGTGCTTTCTGAACTGAGCCCATACTCTCAAGGTATGCACCACTACTGAGTTATTGATTAATTTAATTGAGGGGATGGGGAGAGCAGATCCAAGGAGTGCAGAGACAGAGAGATTTTTGACAGACTTTATCTCCATTTCCACCCAGGCAGGCCGATTAGATTGGTTATGAAAATATGACCAAAAGATGACAGATCGAATGTTTGCTGCCCAGTAGTAGAAACGAAAATTAGGTAGAGCCATGCCACCGTCTCTTTTAGATCTTTGGAGTAGGGACTTATTCAATCGTGGATGTTTACCTTTCCAAAGGTAAGAAGATATAATTGAGTCTAAAGCGCCAAAGTAAGATTTGGGAATAAAAACAGGTACAGACTGAAAGAGATATAAAAATTTAGGGAGAATACTCATTTTAATTGCATTAATGCGGCCCACCAGGGACATGGACAGTGGTGACCATCGTCCCAAGTCCTTTCTTGTTTGGTTCAACAACCTAATAAAATTTTCTTTAAAGAGGTGTTTATGTTTCCTTGTGATTGTAATACCAAGATAGGTAAACTGATTTTTCACAATGTTGAATGGAAAATTGTGCATACCAGTTGTTACTGCTGTATTATCTAGCAGAAAAAGTTCACTTTTGTGCAAATTTAATTTATATCCTGAAAAATAGCTAAATTCCCTGAGCAATGACAGCACAGGTGGCAGAGAGGAGACTGGATTCGATAAAAAAAGTAGAAGATCATCTGCATAAAGGGAAACTTTATGTTCTTCTCCCTGCCTCCAAATCCCAGATATATCTCTACAGCTTCGGAATGCAATTGCTAGTGGCTCAATGGCGAGGTTAAAGAGCAATGGGCTAAGGGGACATCCCTGACGAGTTCCCCGCTGAAGACTGAATAGTTGAGACTGTTGAGCATTTGTCAGAACTGAGGCAGTGGGGCTTGAATATAATAATTTAACCCAAGTGATAAAACTTGGACCAAAATTAAATTTTTCTAAAGCCCTGAATAAATACTCCCATTCCACACGATCAAAAGCCTTTTCAGCATCCAAAGAAAGGACACACTCAGGGGTCTCCTCTGATGGTGTGTACAAGATATCCATAAGGCGTCGAATGTTAAAGTAAGAATAACGATTTTTAACAAAACCGGTCTGGTCCTCAGATATAATTGAGGGTAGAACATTCTCTAATCTACGAGCCAAGACTTTAGCAAGGATTTTAACATCCACATTAAGAAGAGAGATTGGTCTATATGAGGAGCACTCTGTTGGGTCCTTATCCTTCTTTGCTATGAGGGTGATGCGAGCCTCATTAAATGACGCAGGCATCTTACCTTGCTTGAAAGATTCAGATAGAACCAAAGCTAGTTGTGGTGCAAGGTATGAGGAGAATGATTTAAAAAACTCTGCAGGGAACCCGTCAGGACCCGGGGACTTACCAGATTGCAATGAGGAGATAGCTGAACTGATTTCCTCTTGTGATATGGGCTCTTCTAATCTTAATCTAGAATCAGGGGACAGTGTTGGGATATTTAGTTGAGTCAAGAAATTCTCAACTGCACTATGGTCCTTTGGGAACTCAGTAGTATATAATCGAGAATAAAAATTCCTGAATGCATCATTAATTTTAGAATGGTCCGTAGTGATGGTACCATCCTCCATCCGAATTTTCGTAATTTGTTGCTGTGCTCTAAATCCTTTTAACTGATTAGCTAAAAGTTTCCCAGATTTGTCACCATGAATGTAAAATTGGCTCCTACTCTTTAATAATTGCCGTTCAATTACATGCGTTGAAATAAGTTCAAACTTAGTTTGCACTTCTACGCGTTTTTTATAGAGATCGGGGTTTTTAAATAGAGCATACTGCTGGTCAATTTCTTTAATTTGGTTGGTCAAATCTTTTCGTTCTTTATATGCCTTCCTTTTCATATTTGCAGTGTATGAAATTATCTGTCCCCTGAGGTAGGCTTTCAGAGCATCCCAAACAACCAAACGTGACACTTCAGGTGTTTCATTTGTGGTGAAGAAAAAAACGATCTGGTCTTCCATAAATTTTACAAAATCGTCCTCCATCAGCAACGATGAATTAAAGCGCCAATGTTTAGTAACTTGAGGGAGATCGGGGAGTTTTATAGACATAACAACTGGAGCATGATCTGATATCACAATGCTCTGATAAGCACAAGAAGTAACCATTGGGATCAGTTGATTATCTATAAAGAAATAATCAATTCTGGAGAAAGTATGATGAACATGTGAGAAAAAGGAGTATTCTCTCTTTTTTGGATTAAGGAAGCGCCATATGTCAGAGATACCAAAGCTGCAGAGATAGGACTGAAGTAGCGTAGCGGATTTACTCAGAGGAATAGGATTGGGAGATGACCTGTCAAGTGATGGATCTAAACAGCAGTTAAAGTCTCCCCCTAATATGAGAGAGTATGAGCTCAGATCAGGCAGAAGAGAGAAAAAATGTTCAAAGAAGGAGACATCGTCATAATTAGGGGCATATAAATTAGCCAACACTACATTAGTATTAAATAACTTCCCTGAAACAATGATATAACGACCTTGTATATCCGTAATAACATTATGATGCTCAAAAGAGATGTTTGGGTTAATGAGAATCGAGACACCCCTAGCTTTGGCCTGAAAGGTCGAGTGGTAGTGCTGCCCACCCCAACGTGACATAAGGCGAGAATTATCAGAACTGCGAATGTGAGTTTCTTGTAAAAATGCGATTGCAGTGTTAAGTTGTTTAAGGTGTGAGAGCACCTTCCTTCTCTTCACCGGATGGTTTAAACCCTTAACATTCCTGCTCACGAAGTTTAAAGAACTATTCATTCTCCCTGAGAGAAAATGCAGGTAGATAAACATGAATAAGATGCCTAACGTCAGCCTTAAAGTGTAAAACACAGAACAACGTGTTAAAAATACACAGTATACAAAGAACTAACACAATACTGGCTTTGGAGATCCTCCACCCCTCCCCCCCACACCCCTGCCCCCCACACCCCTCCCCCACACACCCCACTGCCCCCCAACAAACAAAGATAGCTGCTAACAAGCACAGCAGCAAGCTCTTCCATTCCTCCATCTTCCACCCAACAAATCCTCCTGCCGCTAACCACCCCATCTTCTGCTCCGACACAACTTACAGAAACTAATAATTAAATATATAAATAAAACATTTCCACACTCCAATACTGAAATCTCTCAATGAGAGAAAAACACACCACCACCACCCCTCCCCCCACGTCACATTGTAACTCTAAATATACAAACATGTAAATCACACGTGATTAAAAATAGAAAAAATAGTAATATAAAAATAATAATAATAACCCCTTCACAGGTTTAACACAACACTCTTACCGGGAAAGACGTAAACATGGCCAGATTTTAGGTTAAAAATGGTACTTTCCTGAGAACTGTAGTATCACGTATTAAAATAATAATAATAATAATAATACAGTGCACTACGTAGTTTTCGGCAGACTGTCTATGTGTTTCTGCGCCTCTTCTACCGAGCGGAGCCACTTCTTCTGTCCGGTAGAGAGAGTGATCCGGAGCCGTGCTGGATACAGCAGAGAAGGCCGGAGTCCACGGCTGTATAACTCGCTCATCACTCCTCTATACTCGGCTCGCTGGTTTAAAACTTCGGGAGCGTAGTCTTCCACTATGCGAACCTGCTGACCGCGGTATTCCAGCTTCCCTCTCCGCCGAGCTTCCCGAATCAGAAGGTCTTTCACCTGGTGCCGGTGCACGCGGAGAATGACGGGCCGAGGTCTCTGTCCTGAAGCGGGTTTAGATGCAGGTATTCGGTGGGCTCGGTCAATCTCCGGCGGGGATGGCAGCGTTTCAGTCCCAAACACCTCGCACAGAAACTTGGAGAAGAACTCGGTAGGGAGTCCACCTTCAGAACCTTCCGGGAGACCCAGAACACGCAGGTTTTGTCTCCTGCTCCGGCCTTCTAAGTCTACAACCTTGGACGTTAACTTTAAGTTGTTTTCCCGAAGTCCGGAGCAGATGTTCTCCAGCTCCGTCACACGCTGACTCAGGTCGTCTGTAGCGAGTTCTAATGACGGTAAGCGCTGTCCATGGTCCGCTACTTGGGCCTGAATCTGGTCCAGTTTAATTTCTAGTAAACTAAACGAGGATTTAAACTCCGCCGCTAACGCATCACGGTGTTGCTCTAACAGCGCTGAGATAGCCTCGACTGTCAGAGGAGTCGCAGTGTCGTCCTTTTTCACGGCTTTAACACTCCTGGTAGCCATCGCAAATGAAAAAACATATAACCGTGGGGTAGAGTACAAAGTTATTGTCAACTAAGATTTTAATTTAACATTTAGAGACGAATAAGGGAGTGAAGAAATTCGAAACTGTCGGAGCACCTAACCAACACGTCCTACTCCATGTGGCTGCTAACTGGAAGTCTATCTTAATTTTTAAAGGTGAGACTCTGTATGCCCCTGAATTATCTTGTCAGATAAAATGATATGGGGGGAGCTTTTCTTCCCAATTTCCACTTGCCAATACACAGATTGCAGATCCAATGTAGAGAACCAAGAGGCACTTCCATGGATTCTAAGATGTCGATGTCATGGAACATGTGATAAAGGGCATGGGATATGCATTTGGGATGGTTTTGCTTTTAAGCCATCTGTAATCTACGCAAAAATAGTAGAAGCTGTCAGCTTTGGGGATGAAGACTACTGGTCTTATCCTATCATTGATAATCAGGATGTGCAAGAGGAGTTCATGATGTTATCCTGGAGTATTTGGTCTACTTCATATTTAATTATCTTCTTTTTTAAAGGTGAGACTCTGTAAGCCCTTGATTTATCTTGTCAGATAAAATGATATGGCGTTTTTATCACTGAGATTTTCCTCAGTACATTCAACATAGTGCAAGGCCAGGAGGCCATTCATTTCTGCGGGCCCCTCCGAATTACCAGTGTCCCAGCCTGGCATGCCTCCAGGGGTCAAGGCAGTAAGTTGTGGAAGTTCCAAGTTTGGTGGTAGGGAATAATACAGGTTTACAGTTGCTGGAGATCTATCAACTGGGGAACTCTGAGGAGGCAACAAAAGGATGATATTCATATCTGTGCTCTGTTTTCAGTCCAGATCTCCCTTGACCCTAATATGTTTAGACCCCTGTCTAAAATAGCGCCAGTAGCATGTAAGAAGTTTATGCTTATGAAGTGTGGGAACGCCAAGTTATGGTCCTCCATTAAATAGCTGTCTACTTGACATCTCATGTGTAAGTACTTCACATGTCCAGTACTACATTAACCCCTGTTCTTCTCACTGTCACTGGTACAAGAAGAAGTGAGATGACTGCTGGAGAGTGGGGTATGGAGAGACCTGCTATATGCTTGCTGAAACCTCAATCTGTCTCCCGCTTGGGGGCTTTCTTTCTGTTGTTCTGATGGCTGACTTTCTGCCAATAGTCCTTGGCTCCACTGCAAACCTTCTCTACCACAGAGACCACGTTTTCCAGATGTTAGGTTTCCACTTACAGTAAAGCAGAGGGCTCTGTAGTCATAAGCAACGTCTCTAAGACATTGTCTTAGTAGCTGAACTTATTCTTCTCAGAAAGGTCTTATGGAAAAAAGCTAACTGTGAACTCCTCTTTCATAGACTGCCAATCTTTTACTTTTATGCTTTCCACCAACATAGTCCCAGGCCCACAGTACTGTTCTCAAGGTTCCTATGAGTTCTGCACTAGGAAGAGGCCTTGTCACCAGGTAGTTTTCACATTGCTCTATGAAGTCGAGTACATCCACTGTTTCCCTAGCTTCCTTGAATGATGGGAACTCTAGGCAAATAGGCAGGCAAGCACAGAAGGAGGTAGACTGCATCATGGAGGACAGAAACACATTCGGTGAGAGAACTGCCCGAGACGGCGGAACTTGGTTTTGCGACACTGGGCTTGGTGAGTGATGTTATGTTTCTTTTAGGTGCAGCCATTGGAAGTAAGGGGGAATATACTGATGGAAGCTTTGACATCACAGGAGTACAGGTGTGCAATCAGGAGAGTGTAGAAGTGCTAGTAAGTCTGAGCTTTTTTAGCTGGCTTTCAGACTTGGTGTCTCTTCTCAGAAAACAGTCTGTGATGGCCTTTTCCAGCTTCTCTATAACTTCAGAGAAATAGTCAACCCGCTAAGGTAACATTGCTTACCTAAAACTGGCTTACTTGTTTAACATACAGGTTATGGTTTTTTTAAGGTTTTTCCTTTTTTACTGAGAGACAATAAATCCACTCTAAGTTGCCCCATATCAGTCCGGAGTGTTTGTACTCTTTTGCCACACCTCCATCATCCACATCATCATCAGTGAGTTCCTCACCAGAGCTAGTCATAGATGTTATTTCTGCTGCTAGATACAAATAGATACAAATTCATCATTGGTGTCTTGCACATTCATGCTTCTGACATTAATTATTATTTATTTAATACCTCAATGGAGGCTTCCCCCTACAGGCCACCACCGTTCTCACAAAAAATTATTAGGTTACAATATTTATGATCATATTAACCTGGGGAATAGGACAAAAAAATGACACACCAAAGAAAGTGCTCAAGCCAACCCTGTATTATAAATTCCTAACACCAACTTCCCAATTCACACTCACAATACAACACTATTTACAAGTATATACAGTCCATTTTGTAGAATATGGAATGTGTAGGGGCAAACACTACTCTCCGCATCCTGTTTTTGTTTACTCTCTAACTCCTCCTCTTCCTTCAGCTTACGTTCAGTGACCTTCTGCCGAACTTTTCGAGAGAATAACAAGCCCAACACCGCTCGTGCAATAAAAAGGTTATGGAACACTGTTACACAGTTCGCCACCCCCCCCCTCCCCCCAGGTATTAAAACTCTTCTGTAACATTGTTCCTTATGTTGCTGTGCTACAAGGTGATGACCAAAATTTACTGAATGACCAGGTTTTTCCATCAGTGGAGTTTTTCTTCACTGATGGCACAGCCATACTTAAAGAAGATGATGCCAGGATTCATTGGGCTCAAATTGTAAAAGAGTTTTTTGTGTGTGTGTGTGTGTGTGTGTGTGTGTTTGTGTGTGTGTGTGTGTGTGTGTGTGTGTGTGTGTCCTATAGGAATCCCACAGGTGGTTCTGCTTACTAAAGTGGATGAAGCGTGTTGTTTGGTGGGAAAGGATCTGAAACAACTCTATCAGAGCCAGTACATCTACAAGATGGTGAGATTCCTCTGCTGGTCTGACTCTGAAATTCGCACGCTTTTTTTTTTTTTTTTTTGGAAATATTTGAAAATTAACAGTTCACTTCCTGGATAATTTATGTGGATATACATTTTTTAAATTGGCACATGAAACACATACTGTATTTAAAAAAAGCACTTCCCAGTCATGGTTGCTATTGGCTAATTAACTATCCTAGCATGTGTTTTAGCTAATTAGAAATCCCCTAGATGAGAATCGGGGTGTTTTTTCTTTTTCTTTCTAAAACTAAACACAGCAGGCCAGCATTAAAGAGCACAGCATTAAAGAGGACAGCAGGTTTTTAGCGTTCAATAACTAGTTTTTTGCGGGGGAGAATTATTTAAATTAAATCCTGATGTTTGCTTGCTAGATTTTCGGTTGTTTAGTATAGCTAACTAATCAAATTGTCTTTAGCTTGCAATATGTGTGTGTGTGTAGATGCAGAAGGTGAGTGTACATCTGGGCGTTTCTCTCTCCAATGTGGTTCCAGTGAAGAACTACCACAAAGAGCTGGAGCTCGAGCTGAACACCGACATTGTGCTTCTCAATGCCGTTCAGCAAATCCACAGGAGTGTCGAGGCGCACTTCGATGATATTTCCTGCGAGGAAGAGTAGTGTTACAGGACTTTTTACATGCTAAACTGCATCATGGTCTTGTTGCTAAACCTGCTTCATACTTAAACCTGCACACTACTGCTGATATTTTTATCACATTTAATTCCAGTGTTCACTTACTGGTCTATGAAATAGAGCTGACACAAGGAGATTGTTCTTTTGGGAATAAATCACTCCCTGGCAGTCACTTCCTATCAGGTGACCACCTCAGACTTTTATTAAGAACTTGCCAAAATGAACACCATATGGAGTAACAGAAAACCCCATGTTTTAATTGAATTTGTTTCTCAACACAATTTTCAACAAATTATTGCATAATCATGATATAAAATAAAGTAAATGTCCTTATGTGCGTGCGTGATGTGTATTGCAAGTGTGGAGCCAGACCCCTGGTCTCGTTAGGCCATTGGTGGCTGGCACAGAGGTCTCCTGCTAGTGTTTGGAATGTTGGATCCAGTTCAGCCTATAGCTTCACATTTAGATTTTCAGTGCTTTCTTCCTCTGGGCAAAATAATCCGTAAGCATGGTATTAGTTTTCATTGTTATGCTGACGACACACAGTTATACGTCTCAGCAAAACCTGATGAGAAAATCCAGCTTACTAAAGTTGAGCAATGTGTGCAGGAAATAAGAAATTGGATGCTAATTAACTTCCTTCTGCTTAATCCGGATAAGACAGAAGTTCTAGTCATAGGACCGCATACAGCTAGAAGTAAAATCTTAGATCACACCGTAACTTTAGATGGCCTTTCTGTTCCATCAAGTGCAACAGTAAAAGACCTCGGCGTGATTATAGATTCCAGCCTTTCATTTGAAGCTCATGTAGATAATATCACCAGGATAGCATTCTTTCACCTCAGAAATATCGCCAAAATAAGAAATATATTGTCTGTAAACGATGCAGAAAAACTAGTTCATGCTTTTATCACTTCTAGGTTGGACTATTGTAATGCCTTACTGTCTGGTTGTTCAGTTAGGTGCATAAACAAGCTTCAGCTAGTCCAGAATGCAGCAGCGAGAGTCCTCACTAGAACCAGAAGATATGAGCACATCACCCCTATCCTATCTTCACTGCATTGGCTCCCTGTGAAATTTCGCATTGATTTTAAAATACTACTCTTGACATATAAAGCATTAAATGGTCTCGCACCGCAGTATCTGAGCGAACTGCTAGTGTCTTACGATCCGCCACGCCTACTTCGGTCAAAGGATGCAGGCTGCTTGTCAGTACCGCGTATTATGAAAACTACAGCTGGGGGCGGAGCTTTTTCTTACAAAGCCCCAAAATTATCTGCTCGCTCATGCACGGTTGGGGGCAGTGTAACACACGGAGGACAGCGCTATCCTCTCCTTCTGCTTGCATGAGCTCTCAGATGCCCCTGATTGGCTGTAGAGTCGTGATTAATGTGGGAGCACGAAGTACCTCTCATCCCTCCCCTCTGAGAGAGCTCAGCCAATCAGCTCTCACTAGACCTCCGGCTGTGTGAGGTTACAGCATCACCCGGGAACCGAACCAGTGACCTCTGGATGATAGGGCGAGCATTTTACCACTGTGCCACTCGGAGGTGGAACGAATACTAAAGTTAAAAAAAGAAATAATTGCTTTTATGACTTATTCAATTATCAGTATCTTACAAATATGCATTATAGCCGGAAAAAAAAATCCCCACATTGTTCGCAAGTACCTACATTGTAGAAATACCAGAAAAATTTGGAGGTTTTTTTGCTGGTCTTTAGAAGTTTGAAATACCTGGAATTGTCTCCACACTGTGGGAAAATGTCACACTGATTTATTAACTCTTTTTTCTTAAATTCAAAGTGATATCTGCCTTTAGGGCTTAATTTGAAACATGAAACTGTTTTCCATTTGCTTAGAACTTCCACAAACACACATATAAAAACACAAGATAAAAGATGGTGAGACCCAGCAGGGGAGACCCTTACCCACCGAGAGAGAGAAAAACCGTTGGCTCAGTTGTGATGACGTAATGCTCAGCATCAAAACAAGAAGCGCATACATGATACATTATACCAGGTACCCGTAAACCAAGACAACGCTCGTTTTTCAAATTGAAATAAATAAATTCATGTAAAAAAATTTCTTGTCTCGCAAACTGGGTTAATCGCAATCTGAGGTTCCACTATACTTCAGTTCCTGATAACAGAATAAAAATTCTGTTGAAAAAGTTCTGTTGTGTTTTATGATTGAAGGCGAAAAAGTGATTGACATTCACAGAAAACTCTTAGCCACAGTAAAAGAGTTGAAAGGAGTTCCTGGGAGGCCGTCCAATCACGGCTTCAGCGTACTGAAGAAAACCTTCTACCTTAATGATGTCCAAGCTCTAGTGAGACACTGTGATAAGTGCATTAGTGTAGCAGGAGATTATAAAGAGAAATAAAAGGAGTTTTTACTGTTGTATCTCTATTTCTGTTATTCTGTACAGTCATAAGTCCCAGTTTGACTCGAACGCCCAGCATAGTTTTCAAATGAAAGAGATTTGTGTTGGTGTGTGTCGTAACCTCCTGACTTTAATTTCTGTAATTTACGGCACCGTGTTGTTAATATGGAATGTGCATACTACAGTACGCACACACACACACACACACACACACACACACATACACATATTCATCTCGAGTTTGGAGAGAACAAGAGAGAGAGAGAGAGAGAGAGACCTAGGCAGCAGCTGCAGGTAAAAAACAGTATTTTTACATTTTTATTAAAATTAATTGCTTTCTTTAAATCACTTTAAAGTCCAAATGAATTTAAGTCTCTCATGTTTGTGTTTATCTTTTATTTAAAGTGAAGATCAGAGTTCGTCAAAGAGAGACGTTTAAATGTGAATTTGTTTTGTTTAAAATTGTACTATTATTATTATTATTATTATTTCCCTTATATTATTATAAGGTAACTGAGGCCGAAGCGGAAATAAGTATTTTAATAATAATAATTAAGAAAAATAAATAAATAATAATAATACACATTTATATAAATAAAAGAAAGGTTTTGTCTGTACAAACTCACTCTTTTATTGATATCTTTACGTTTCATACACTGGAGGAGCAGAAACCAGTCTAGCCTGCATTAATGCGCTACTGTCTCAATGTAAACAAACACCTGCAGCAATAGATATTAATTAGAAAAGATAAAGTGAATATTTTGACTGGGATTAGTTGATATTTTCACTTTGTCTGAAATAACAGCGCTGAAGTGGTATAAGTGAATTTTAACACGCTGGAGTCGTTTTAAGACAAAACTTCATCTTTATCTGATCTACTTTTTCCATTTCTCATCTGTGATTCTCTCTCCGATTACCGAACAGGGAGTGTATTTGTCTGAGCACCAAAGAAGGACAACTTAGTGTAAACAAGGCGTCAGATACTCAACCTTACAGAATGTCATTTCTCTATATTAATAAGTTAGACAGAGAGTTCTGCTGTACAGAAACACACACGTACACGGACGTGGACTTCAACCTCTAATAATAATAATAATAATAATAATAATAATCATCATAATAATAATAATATCACTGATTACATTAAAGATCAGAAGATTATGATTAGATTTTTAACTATTTATACAAACTCTTTATGGTAGCATCAAATCAGATATTATTATTATTACTATTACTATTATTTAATGTCAACCGAGGAAGAAGCTGTACTGTATTATGAGTTTTTTTTATTAAATCTATAATATTATTTGAATAAATCTGTCTGTACTGAAGTGACATTTTTCTGGAGCTGATCTTCTCTGGCGCAGTAACACTGCATCTCCACATGGTGGCATTAGAGCATTAATCCTTTGAGTATGGTGTGTGTGTGTGTTCCAGGTGTGATGGAGGTACAGGTGTGTTTTGCGCTCTCACTGGTTACTTTTCTGGGCGTCGCCGATGCTCAGGTGCCTCACTGGGGGGCGTGTCCCGAACCGAGCACTCAGCGCGCCTTCAACCTCAAACGGGTACCGAGGTCACTTCCACACCTTCACTACCACACCCTGTCCTCAGCTAACAAACCTCACTGTGACTCCGTGTGTGTGTGTGTGTGTGTGTGTGTGTAGTTTATGGGTCGCTGGTTCGAGGTGGCGAGGCTCCCGGCGCAATTTGAGAAGGGCCGATGTATCGAGACGAACTTTACACTGACTTCTGAAAGCTCGGCTCTGGTACAGAGCTCCGAGGTCCTGTAAGTGTGTGTGTGTGTGTGTGAGTGTGTATGTGGTGGTTAATGAGCCCCTGAGAGTCGTCTTGTCTCACTGTTCTAGAAAAGGTGAAGTGAAGAGGATCGAAGGAACCGCTGTGGTCGATGACCAGAAGAACCCGGCTAAACTGGGCATCAGCTTTTCCTACGGTAACACACACACAGTCATGTTCAAAAGTTTGTACCCCCTATTTTAATTGTCATCTCAGTATCCGGCAAATACAACCTCAACCGAACAGCACAAAACCTTTCACTGTGACATTATTTATTTAACAAAGATTATTCACAAGTGGAAAGCAGTTTCCAATCTTCCCAGGAGGGGGCGTCCCATCACATCCACCCCAAGGTCAGACCAGGCAACGCTCAGAGAACTACAATAAACCCCAAGAGCCACATCTTAGACCTTACAGCCCTCATTGAGGATGTTAGATGGTAAAGTCCATGACAGCACAATTAGAAGAAGACTGAACAACATGTAGGGTTTGTTTGAAAGAGTCGCCTAGAGGAAGTCTCATCTGTCTAAAAATAACACAAACATCTGAACAAACCACAAAGCTTCTGGAACAATGTCCTAAGGACAGATGAGATCGAGTTTTTTTTTTTTTATTAATTCCCAGCACCATGAGGAAAATCGTTTTAGAAGAAACACCTCATACCCACAGCGGGGGAGGGGTGATGATCTGGGCTTGTTTTATCAGCTACAGGACCTGGACACCCTGCAGTCACTGAGTCGACCATCAACTCCTATGTATACCAGATTATTCTAGAGACAAATGTGAGGACATCTGTCTGACATCTAAAGCTTGGTTGAAATCAGGTCATGAAACAGGACAATGATCTGAAGCCCAGCGGTAACTCTACATCAGAACAGCTGAAACATGGTCCAAAGTCCAGACCTCAACCCCACTGAAATGATGAGGTTAGACCTTAAGGGTTAGAGCTGTACATAAACAAACGCCCAAAAACCTCAATGAACTGAAGCAATGTTGTAGAAGAACCCGACGAGAACGATGTGAGAGAGACTGATGAAGTCATACAGGAAGCCAATTACTTCAACTTATTGCTGCTAAAGGAGGATCTCCAAGCTACTGAATCAGGGGGGTACTTAGTATCGCACACATTCTAATGGCGCGGTGTAAAAAAGGTTATATGTTGATCCTCAGTAACTCCGTGTGTGTGTGTGTGTGTGTGTGTGTGTAGTTCTTCCCTACACTCCGTACTGGGTTCTCTACACGGATTACGTCAGCTCGGCCGTGGTCTACTCCTGCACTGACGCTCTAAGGATCTTCCACGTGGACTTGGCCTGGGTTCTGGGACGCAGCCGACGTCTCCCCGAGTCCAGCGTCCTGCGCGCCAAGCAGATCCTCATGGAGAACCGCATCGACGTGAGCCGCATGATGGCCAGTCCGCAGGAGGACTGCGAGCGAGCCGTGTAGACCCGGGCCGCGTTTCAGTCCTCTCTGTAGTTCAGGTTCCCTCGTCCTGGTCAGTTGCACCGCTCCGTTTATTACACATCTGTATCTGTAACCATGATTCTAGAACCACCCTGTTGGGTTCATCTGCTCAAATTTAGCTAGTATTGGACCACACACACACACACACACACAAAATATCAGCATCTCAATCACACACACACGTCGAGCAGCGTATAGATTGTAGATCTCCTGCACTGTGCTATGAGGATAGCTCTACAACCTGTGTATAGACTTTATAACTCTTTAAATGATATAAAACATTTATTCTAGAACTTGAGAACGAACATACAGAGGTCCTGAGGAGCTTCTGCACAAGAACCACAACCAGGATGAGCCCAGAGCCTTCAGAGTGAGAATCAAACCCGAGTGTGTTTACAGTTAATGCAGCCACGTGATGTACGCGTGTTCTAACCCACTGGCAGAAATTAAAAACAATAAACTCCTCTAAACACCACCACGCTGTGTTTCTGTTTGTTTGTTTGTTCTTCTGAGACGTTCTGCCCCCGTGTGGCCTCTCGGAGAACTGCAGCTAGTCAGAATCTGAATCCTTCCAAGGTCGAAATTCACACAGTGAAATCTTCTCTCTACGAATACACACAGCTCTTTGTTGATGAAACAAAAGTGACATCAGAACATATATTGTTACTATACTATTTATTGTTAATATACATTAGAACATATTAAATTCCAGTTAAATGAACTGTAACGTGATTAAATCCAGTGGAATCAGTCAGAGGATCACAGACAGGAAAGACAACAAGCATCGCTTAGAGGATGTTTATTTCAGTTATTCAGGAGTTCAACACATGAGCGGAGTGTGTGTGTGTGTGTGTGTGAGAGAGAGAAATACATAAGCAAGCGGAAATACAACACACGACAGCAGAAAGCTCACAGCCTTTAGTTACACTATACTGTTTTATTATCTATATAGAGATTTAGGTTTTAGTTCTTTATCCTTGTGTGTGTGTGTGTGTGTGCGCGCGTGTGTGCGTGTGTGTGCGCATGTGTGTGACTTCAGCGAAACTGCAGAGGACTCACACGCAGCCCGATCACATCCTTACCGATCTCAGTCACCTGCAGAGAGAGAGAGAGAGAGAGAGAGAGAGAGAGAGAGAGAGAGAGAGAGCACAGAAGTGACATTACAATAACCAATCAGAGCTCATATCTCAGAACAAACCCAAGAAAGACTCAAGAAAGCAACAGAACAAGAGTGAAAAAACAAAACAATAAGAATGAGAAAGAAATAAAGGAAAAACATAAATGAAGGGAAGAAAGAGAACGAACCGGAGAAAAAGAAAGGAGAGAAATTTTTTTAAATGAAAATAAGAACTGAATAAAGAACCTTTAAAGAGGAGTAGAAGAAAACAGATAAAGAAGTAAAAAAGGAAACAGAAAATAAAACAACTAGATAAAAGGAGAAACATAAAACTTTAATTAGTGAAAGAATAAGAAAATCTGATTTTGGATAAATAAAGAAAACATGGGAAACAGCTTAAAAGTGACTTTCAGTGATACACGCGTACGTGCGTGTGTGTGTGCGTGTGTGTGTGTGTGTGAGAGACTGACCTGTGTGACCCTGCACACTTGCCCCTTGTAGGTGGGGCAGTAGCAGGCCCCGGACAGAGGACACTTCTCCACGGGACGTCCCCGGTACAGCGGGGTGAAGGAGGCGGCGCACAGGTCGAAGGGGTTGTGGGGGTCGTAGTTGAGCTGGTGGGTGTCGGTCAGGTTCTTCTCACACGCTGCCAGGATCTTACGCGTCTGAAACAGAACCGGGTCACATGACGCTGCGTCTCAACATCACACAAACCAAATGGCAAAGCAAACACACACACACACACACACTCACACACTATCTACTGATTTAGCGGGTGGTCGTCATGGAAACCAGGGCTCACCTGCTGCGCCACCTCGGGTTTGGGTCCGAGCTCGAGCAGGCGGCGCGCGAACCCTGCAGCCATCTTAAAGTTCTTGAGCTTGAAGAAGAGGTTGAGCGCCGTGCGCAACACCAGCACCATGTGGACCGGCTGCAGGTTACAGTGTGTGAAGTACGCCGCCATCTACACACACACACACACACACACACACACACACACACACACACACACACGCTTATGTTCAGATACAGGGCAGAAAAACAGAGTGGGTGGGGCTTATTCCTACAATGGTTATGACATCATCATTACCTCACACTGTCTCTTCTGCTGCTCCAGAGACTCCTTGGGAAGCTTCTTCCTCTCCGTCTCCATGATGAGACCCACAATGTACTCCTTACAGATAGTGATCAACTGCTGGGCCTGACACACACACAGGGTTAGAGGTACAGTAAAGAATTTAAAGATGGTGGGGCGTTCAGGGGGGGGTGGGGGTGGGGAGTTCAGGGGGGGGGGTGGGGGTGGGGCGTTCAGGTGGGGGGGTGGGGGTGGGGCGTTCAGGTGGGGGTGGGGGTGGGGGTGGGCGTTACCTCGGCGATCTCCTGCTTGTTATCGAGGACCAGCAGTGGGACGGACAGCAGGATGCTCCTGAACTTGTCGATGGCCTCGTCGAAGCGCCCCGCGGTGGTCATCTGGTAGCACTGCTGCAGGCGGGCGATGAGGTCACGCAGGTGCAGCCCCACGGCCGGGACTCCGCCCTTCTGCCCGTCTCGCTGCCTCCTGCCCTCGGCCGCGCCCCCGTCCCTCAGGGGGTGGGAGAAGAGGCAGGGCAGAGACGGAAGCCCCACGTAGGACACGCGGCCCCGCGAGAACGCCTGCATGAAGAGGGGCTTCAGCGGCTCGAAGCGGACCACGCCCACCTGATCGTGCAGCAGCTATAAAAGGGCGGGGTCAGAAAGAGAGCGAGTTCTCATCAGTGCTGCGGGAGGGGGTGTGGTCAGAAACGCGAGACACGTTAAATAAATCCTTTACCCTCATGGCGGTCTCGAACGATCCGGCGAGGATGTGATCGACCGGCAACTGCGAGTTATTACACCACATCTGGGCGGGGCTCATACCTTTAGTGGGCGGAACAAAGAAACCTTCTCCGTCAGCCCCGCCTCCAGCACTGGCTGGAACGTCCTATTGGTAATAAAAGGTGCAATGATCAGATTAATCAAATAAAATAAACAAATGAATGGCTGATGAATGTGTGTGTGTGTGTGTGTGTGTGTGTGTGTGTGTGTGTGTGTGTGTGTGTACTGACCAGTTCAGGTGGAAGGTCCGGATCCTCCTCCACATCCCATCCTCCTCCTTCCTCCTTCCCCAGAGCTCCTTCCTCACCCGGTCCCTCCTGCGCGTCCATAAACCCATCTGCAGCACGACACGACCAATCAACACCACCACAACCGTGTGTGTGTGTGTGTGTGTGTGTGTGAGAGAGAGAGTGAGAGACTGACCCTCATCCAGGTGGAGCTCAGCATCATCACCCCATCCTTCTGCTCCAGGAGCGTCCATGTCCAGATCGGCCGCCATCTGACCTGCTCTTCCTGCACAGCAGCGCGGACGGGATTAGCATTAACACGTAGCCAAGTGAACGACGGTAAAAAAAAAAAAACCACACACACAGAAGTGACCCGAGCTGACCTTTAGCGGCGATGGCTCCCTCGAAGAAGCCCTTGGAGACGGTGAGCAGCGGCCAGTTTGTGTCCAGGGGGTTGATGGGAGGAGGCGGCTGCAGCAGCTCAGCGTTCGGGTCCACCTCAGGGATCTACACACACACACACACCATTTGATTCACTTTCCTCACAATGGAGAGTGTGTGTGTGTGTGTGTGTGTGTGTGTGTGTGTGTGTATGTGTGTATACCATCTCCTTCTCCAGGTCGAAGGTCTCTTTAAGTGCTTCAGCTTCTTCGTCCATGCCGTGTGTCGCTGCTGTCAGGTACGCCAGAGACTCTGCACACACACACACACACACACACACCCGTACAGCCACTCATTTACTCAGGTACAGGTTTGACCTTACTGGTGTGTGTGTGTGTGTGTTTACTCACTCTGTCCACAGTTCTTGAGGATGCGCACTCTCTCACTGACGTCCCCCAGATACAGAGCTCCCTGATAATGTCCACTCATGTCCTTCCTGATCTCAGCTACACACACACACACACACACACACACACACACACACACACACACACACACACACACACACACACGGTTACAGATTCTGATACACAACCTCGGCCGAAGAGAAGAGACGATATATTTTGGCCCGTTTTCTTTATATTGAAGCCGACGTGTCGTAATGTCGGAGGGGAAACAGTGGGGGAACACAATCACAATCACTGGGGAAAAGACCACAAACCTGAAGAGAAACATCAAGGCATCCCATAATAATCAGCCAGTTTTACAGCCTCTTTGTGGTGATCATGTTTTGTTATTAGTGACGTATTTATACGTATTAAATCGTTGCCAAACTCGTGAATCTAACAGGTTAGAAACTGGTTGTGACCCAGAGGAGCTACAACAGTCCACGTTTGAATCATTAGAAAAGTAAAAATAAATAATCGTCTAATTTTCACAGTGTAGCGACGGAGCAGCAAAATTATCCAACAGCTACAACTACAACGGCGTCTCAGTGATTTAGGGAAGATCACCATCACGACGTCACTCATGTTATTTAAGGAAGAAAAAAAAAACATTATCAAAAAACAAACAATGTTTTGGAACAACTGCTGTTTTTATTAGCGATGCTGAATTAAACGTATTATATCTTAATAATGAATGAACAGTGTTACAGTTACTATTGCTTTGCTTCTTTGCAGCAGAATTTGAATAACTGATCATGAAAACATCAGATGAAAATAATAAATTTCAAAATGTTCTCTGTGAAAAACCGCATGGTTTAATAATAATAATAATAATAATAATAATAATAATATTGTTGCTCTAATGTTGTTTTCATTGACTAAAACTAGACTAAACAGAAAAAGGATAAGATTGACTACTTATGATGAGAACTAACAGGGACGTTTATCCCAGGACTAAGACTAAGACTAAAGCTGACATGCGTATCGCTACTCACCGATCTTCATCATCTTGCGGAGCTTGGCCAGGTTCCCGGTGATCAGGTAGAGGAAGGTGAGCTTGTCGAAGTTCTTGGTTCTCTGGTAGCACATCTCCACCACCTGGTGGTGCCCCTGCAGCAGCGCCGCCTCGCCCAGACGCTCCCAGCAGCTCCGCTCGTCCAGAGCCTTCGCCGCCTCCAGCGCCACCTGCAGCACGAGGAAGGAAGCGTCAGCTCATGGAGCGGCTCGTGTTATTACAGCGACCTCGTGCGTGTGCGTGGCCACGCCTCCCTTACCTCGATGTTCCCGCACTCCAGAGCCAGACTGAAGCGGGTTTTCTCGTCCTTGACGAAGTGCAGCGCCACCTCCGGGTAGCCCTTCTTCTGCAGGTACGCGATGATGGACTGTCCCACCAGCTTGGAGTTACGCACCATGTGCAGCACCTGAGGGATTATAGGAAACAGTTTATCTACTATTTATTGTTCAGAGGGGGGGGGGGCGTGCCCCAAACCACTCGCTGTAAAGTCTCACCTCGTCGTATTTGCGGTTAATGAGCGCGAGCTTGAAGCGGTACTCGGTGGGGTCGATGTTGAGGACGCGCGGCCTGCACTCCCGATCCAGACAGTACACGCTGTTCCCCCTCACTCGGGTCACGTAGATGGGCAGGTCCAAGGTGCGGATAATACCGTGATCACTTTGGAGTGGGGATGAGGAGACACACACACACACACACACACACACACACACACACACTCCAGTTAAATACACTTTATTTTCAAGATTGTTCTGATTATTTGTGCTACAGTTATAAGGACATGTGCAGTACCCTGAGTGACCAGCAGGGCGACACATTAATTAGACAGCTGTTAGGGTGTGGGTGTGGGCGTTACCCTGAGGTGAGGGCGTATTTGATATGGTTGGAGGTGGTGTAAATAAACACGCCGCTCTCGTCCCATGCGCCGCTCTTCACACGGATGTTCTCGTGGATGTTACACAGGCTCTCTAACTTCCTGTTGCAGATCATAATGGCTGTAAAGGCAGACGAGTGTTTAATTTAATATGAAACAAATAAAATAGACAAAATAAAAAGAAAGTCCATGTTTGTAAAAATATTATTACACTTGTCTAACACCACACAGGACTAAACCATTCAAAAACATGAACAATTATGACATCGTCTCTTTGCACACATTCTGCACATTCATGCACACTTACATATTTATATTTACATTTCTTGGCTCACTGCACACAAGTCACTTTAATGAGACACTTTCATGCATATTTACACACACACACACACACACACACACACACACACACACACACACAGTCATTTTTTATTTACACAAATTTCTATATTTTCCTATATTGTACAGAATCTTTTCTTTCCCATATTTGAACAACTATATTGCTGTTTTTTCTTATATTTCTGTTTTCTATAGATTATATTCTTATCCTGGATGAATTTATTTTCTACTGTATTTCTTTTTTATTCATTTTATTTCCTATTAATAATCTTTTATTTTAAATGTCACGAGGGGTCGAATAAACATTTCACTGCATATCGTACTGTGTGTGACTGTGTGTGTGTGTGTGACAAATAGAATAGACAAACATTACTTCATGCCCTTACTTGTACAGTTTATCTTACTAGTTAAGTTTATTTTCTTTAGTATCTCTTTTTATTCATATTTATTCCTTACGTATAAGTTTTATTTTATTTTAAATGTCACTGGCGGTCGTATAAGCATTTCACTGCATTTCGTACTGTGTATGAGACAAATAAAATTTGAATCTGAATTTGATTTGAATTAGAATTTGTCTACATCATTAGATTTTACTACATAACTGCAGTACCACCTTTGGCCAGCAGGGACACATGATTATATTTTACATGATTATAACACTGGAGCAGTACCGTGTTTGGCCAGCAGGGCGACGTGGCTGGTGTCTGCGCTCCACACCACGTATTTGACTTTGGCGATTTTGACGGTGGCGAGCGAGCGCTTCTGCTGCACGTCGAACAGCGTGACTCCGTCCGCGTCCCTCAGCAGCAGAGAACCCGTCCCTGCGTAGAAGATCTCCTCGCAGCTCGGCACCTGCACCTTCTTCACGATCTCGTTCTTCAGGTTCTTTATCAGCAGCTGCGGAGAGATTAAACACACACGTGAAGACGGGAAGCGTGCGAGGCAGAGGGGGCGTGAACGTGTGACGTGATCTCACCGAGTGCATGCGGTCCAACACGGCGAAGCGATTCCGGGCCACCCACACCGCCGTCAGTCCTGAGGAGCGCTTTCCCTCTGGAGCTACACACACACACACACACACACACACACACACACACACACACACAAACCTTAGTGTAACTGCAAGCAATGAATAATGTTCTTGTAAGTGTATTTGTATGTGCTCGTGCGTGTGTGTGTGAGAGATCAGCGCTCACCGTCAGGGTTCTGCGAGTCGCTCTCTCGAGGGATGGAGTACAGATCATACGTGCTGTTCTCCAGATTAGTGGCTCTCTGCAAAACACAAGTGTGTGTGAGTGTGAGAGAGACATGAAAGAATGTTCAGAACGATAAACCGTCACTTCCTGTGTGAAGACTCACCGTACACAGCAGCACGGCGTTCTCCGCAGGATTGTACGACATGCTGAAGACGGGGAACTTGGAGCCGCTACACACACACACACACACACACACACACACACACACACAAAAAGAGGGAAAAAAATAAATAAATAACACTTTTCAGATAAAATTTTTTTCACAGACATTCTGGACTGATTTGGGGGCGGAGCTTCACTAAAATCACAGTGTATGTGTAGGCGTGGTCGGATTTGCATATTCATGAATATCCATGTTCATTGAGCTTTAGTCAATTGTTTCGATGCTGAAAAGAAAGTGCTACACTTCTGGTACATCACACACACACACACACACACACACACACACACAAACACACACATACTAGGGCTGGGCGATATGGCTGAAAACTATCACGATATCAGTGTTTCATATCAGTCGATATCGATAATTATTGATATTTTTTATGACCCATTTAAAATAAGGACCAGGAGAAGAATATATTATATTTAAACATTTTTATTTTAAACTTAACCTTCCTATGATCAAAGTCCCATCAGTTATTAAGACAGAAATGTCAACAACCATGGGAAAATCAAATAATTAAAATGTAAACATAAGTCTAAAGTCACAATGAACACTTAACAATTATCTCTTAACATTTAAGGTGCAAAATTAAAAGAAAATGTAAGAAATGCTTAATAAAGTGTAATAAAATAGTGCAATGTGTTTATTATATCAGATGCATTTAGAGAAAACTACAACAAAAATATATTGTTGTAATATATTTGAGTTTGATGTTAATTCACTGGCGAGCCACCAGGGGGCAATACCGCGCTGTATACTATATGTGTCGTGTGCACTGAATGCAGTAAAAGAAGAATACCGTTTTTCTACAAGCCTCTGTTTCTCACACAAAAAGCAAGTAATATTATAGATGTTAGTTGTGAATATTGATGCAAACATAATTGTCATACAAAGAATAAACTACCCGCCAATGTGGCTAGTGAGACTAAAGTTATTACCCGCCACAGCCCAATTTTACCCGCATTTGGCGAGTGGGCGGGTGCCAATGTCAACGCCATCTTGTCTCCGTTTATGATTCCTGAATCGCGACAGTACTACTTCCGGGTCCTAGAGCCGGTCGCGGAGCGAGTGCGCATGACAGCAATCAAACTAGCTTCGCGACCTCTGTTAAAAAAAAATATCGAACGTTCTATCGAACACATTTTTTATTGATACTGATCACGTGTCTATCGCGAAACATATCGTTATCGTTTTATCGCCCAGGCCTAACACATGCACACACGTGCACGCACGCACACGGACACACCTGCGCAGCTGCATGACGGCCGTGTCTTTGCTGCTGTTGAAGTCGAGCTGGCGCAGGAAGCGATCCTTGACGTAGTACAGCATGTTCCCGTACACGGCGTAGGCAGGACGCTCGCGCTCCAACTTAAACACCAACATCCCACTGTCATGACCTGCACACACACACACACAAATACATCACAGATATAAGAACATCCTGTACGGGCCACCACACTAATGCATGATCAGAGCAGTGTGTGTGCGCGTGTGTGAGAGAGACGCACCAGCAGCGAACAGGTTGAGGTTAGGGTGAGCCCCGAGCACCCAGAAGCGGTCGTGGTCCCTGCGGAAGGTCTGGACGCCGGTCCTCTTGGACATGTCCCACACTCGGATGCTCTTGTCCTCAGAGTTGGACAGGATGAGCTCCTGGCGCGGGTGGAAGACGGCGCAGGACACGTTGTTGTAGTGTCCCCTACAGGTGTCCAGCTCCCACGCCTTCGACTCTGAGCAGCAAACAGGAAGAAGCAGAACAGTGATTCTCCGTGTGCAACAATAACAAGGAGGCTCCGCCCCAAATCATCATCACCACCACCACCATCATCATCACCACCACCATCATCACCACCACCACCACCACCATCATCATCATCACCACCATCACCATCACACTCCAACTCACCGTTCATCCTCCAGATCTTCACCTGCCGGTCATCGGCTCCGCTCACGATCAGAGGCATGCTGGGGTGGAATGCGGCCCAGTTCACTCCTCGATCATGTCCCTGAGGGCAAAGACATCATCAATGGGCGGGGCTTGAACACACACTCACCTGTACAGGAACCCAATGATGATTATGATGGAGACGCAGTGGCTCTGACCTCCAGCACGTGTTTGACCACGGCGTCTGACGTCCCGAACAGATCCACCCCTGTGATGCCGCGCACTTCCGTTTCCACGGCGCCCGGAGACAGGTTCTTCTTCCTCAAACCTGGAACCAACATTTACATTTGGACGCACACAGGGGACCCGTGTACACAATACACACAGAGAGGACAGAGAGAGGGGAGCAACGTTATACCTCACACACACACACACACACACACACACACACTTCACCTTTATAATGTCACTCAGGTTTTAATTTTTGTTGTGATAAGAAACGTTCACTACAGAAGTATCCGTATGCAAATGACAGGAAGAGTAGAAGTGCTGTGATTGGATAAGAGGAGCGCTCTCTCACACACTCGCGCATGATTGGCTAATGAGGGTGAAAATCAACAGGAGGTGGAAAAAAAGGGACTTAAAATCATTGTGCAGAGAGAGAGAGAGAGCATGTCCAAAAAACACAGGGTTCATCACTACTTAGTGCCCTTATTTATATAGATTTGAGATGGAGCTGTAAACAATCCTGATGTTCCAGTAGGAACACTACAGAGTGATAGTGATGAACTCTAGCATTTGGGACGGAACCATAACTCAAAACTTGTTGCAGTAAGAACTTAACCTGATGGTGCTGAACTTAGTGTAATAAGAACAATAACTAGAGTTAGTGCGAGTGCTGGTATTTGGGACACGGCTTTAAAAGAGCTGCCGCTCTAGTGCACTAAGCAGCGATGAAGTGTGTGAATTGAGTCGAAGCCCTACGATGCAATATGAACACTTGCTAGCTGCGAGCTCACACACTCGGTGAGAATGTGGATTGAGACAAAGCCGTTGGTTTATAAGTTGCCGTGTGTGTGTGTGTGTGTGTGTAGCTGCAGTAGAGGCTGATGTGCAGGTGTGGATGTTTCCATCAGGGGAACGGGACAGCGCTGAGAGGGGGAGGGGACGGGGTAGATGGGCGGGGCGATGGGGAGGGGATGTAGGGGGCAGAAATGTAAACTGTGCTCTGGTGGGGCAGGAGAGCTGTAGAGAGCGAGCGTTAGCGTGCACATGCATTACAGGACGCCTGGGTAAGGCTGGTCATGCGTTTAGTGCTTTTATTAACCATCATCTCTGTTATAATCATTAGAATTAACACACACGTCACACCCCAGGCGCTGGGCGGAGTGTGTGTGTGTGAGGGAGAAAGCGCTGATGTGGGGTGTGTAGGTCCTCCGCTCGGTGTAACACCACATCATCTCATTACTACAATTATTACTGAGTCTATAGTTAGTAGTTAACTGTTTATTAATCAGCTGTGTGCATGCACTTCCTGTTTCTGCTCATCGTGTGTGTGTGTTTTACACAGCATTAAGCTCTATAGAGGAACGGGACATGCTCTGTGTGTGTGTGTGTGTGTGTGTGGCAGGCAGTTAGACATAGTTAAAGTTAATAATGAGAATATGAATGTTGTGAGTGATGATCAGGTTATAATCATGCAGAGAAAGAAAAAGAAACACCTCTCCGACACACACACACACACACACACACACACAGACACACACACGCTGAGTGTTATTAACCCAGACCTGACCAGTGTTATGACGCTGATCTCAAGTCTCCATCACATTACATCTACTCTATGACACACACACACACACACACACACACACCTGAAGTGTTCTAGAGTGGAGCTGATGGAGAACCAGAGAAATGTGCAGGAACAAGTTCAACACCGTACCACAGGACTGAGATAATAACACTCAACAACCTTCACGGTGTGTGTGTGTGTGTGTGTGTGTGTGTGTGTGTGTGTGTGTGTGTGTGTGTGTGTGTGTGAGAGAGAGGTGTTTCAGAACAGAGCCCACAGAGATCTCACCTTTACATTCATCCACTCCCTTTCCCCTCCTCACCCCCCGCCTCCCTCCATGAGCCCCGCCCCTCCCCCCCTCAGCGGCATTCCCGCTCCTCCTCACCGGAGATATCCCACACCCGCACCGTCTGATCCAGGCTGGCCGACACCACCAGGTCCTCCGACGGGTGAAACTGGGCGCACATCACGTAGTGGTTATGACCTGTCAGGACACTGGGGGAGGGGGGAGGGGGACGATGGATTAACAATGAACATCTGTCCGTAAACATGTAAACACACACACACACACACACACACACACACACACACACACACACACACACACCAGACACAGGTCCGGGACTGCCAGTTCCACAGGCGGATGGTCTGATCATCTGAAGCACTCAGGATCCACGGGTACTCCTGAGAGAGACATCATCATTATTATTATTATTATTATTATTATGTACATATGTATGCTTTTTTTATAATGTTTATACAGAGTCACTTTATCTTTGACTAAATGTCTTTAAAATAAAGAACAAATAGGAATGTAAATATTTCTCATGCTAATAAAGCACCTTGAATCTTGACAGAGAGACATCAGTCTGTTCTTCATTACATCATCCATACAAAATCTGTCTGTCTGTCTGTCTGATTAGGAGTCGACCTGTTTCCCTCCCCATTATATCTCTCTGTCCATCTAGTGAACTCTTGGAGTGATTGTGGTCGGCTGCTCATAAGGCCAGGCAGGTTTGGACAGTATTTTTATCTTTTTTGTTATTTACTCAGGTTATCTTTGTGTGATAAGAAAAATTCGCTTTGATCGCAATCATTTAAGTGTGACGTGAACGCCAAAAGATAGGTTAATGTCATGTGATCTGAACTCACGTGGTGGAAGAAGGTGGTGCGGATGTAGTCCAGGTGTCCAAGCAGAGTGAAGAGACAGCGGCGGAGCTTATAGTTCCACACCTAAACACACACACACACACACAGTTACACTCTCTCTCTCTCTGAGTTACACCCCGACTGTTACGACTCAGGACGCTAAAGTCAGACCTTGATTTTGTAATCGTCTCCTCCAGAAACAAACAGAGGCTGCTGCTTGTGGAAGTCGATCCCTCTCACCGGACCTGTCCAACACACACACACTTATTAGACATTAGCGCACACACACACACAGACAGAGAGCAGTGCGAGGATAAACAGTGGACGTGTCTGACCATCGTGCTCGTCGAACTTGTCGATGAGGGTACACATGCGGTAATCCCACAGCTGGATGACGCCGTTGTGCAGACTGGCGAGGATCCACGGACGCTTTGGGTGAAAACTCAGGCCTGGACACACACACACACACACACACACAAACAGAGAGAGAGAGAGAACCAGAACAGTCAGCAATCATCATTTAATCCAGTCTATATTTAGTATATAGAGTAATTCATGGCGCATGCGCAGTAGCAGTTTTCCCCTCAGGTTCAAAGTAAAATCCTGTTACAGATGTTAATGATGTAATATAAATAACTACAGACATGTCTCTCTCACACACACACACACACACACACACACACAGCTACGGTCAACCACTCAGATAAGTCTTACACACACACACACACACACTTTTCACACATTAATAAAGACTAAACGACACTAATATCAGCGTGTCAGGTTTATAAATCACACATTTTTAGCGGTGAACATAAACTAAGCCACTCTACGCTAGCCGTGGCTAAGCTAACATGCTAACTCCGGTTAGCACTCTTTACGCTAGCCGTGTATTAGCTTACCTTTCACGCGCGCTGATTTCGTCTCGAATTTGGTTAACATCTCCGCGTTTCTGTGTGTTTAATCCGACAGAGTTAATATAAAGACGCGTCTTTAGTGCAGAAGTGATGAATGTAATGATGAATCTCTCGCTCTCTCTCTCTCTCTCTGCACTTCTTCCTCAGCTGACACGTAAACCGGAAATGAAGTGTTTCTGTCGGAGTGTCAATAAAGTTTCATCTGTTCAAAAAACCAGACGAAGAAACCTCCACGTCTCCACAGCGCTCCGCAAGTGCGCATGCGCACTGACATGACTTTTTTTTCTGCTGCCAAATGTTCAGAAATTAGAATTTAATAATCACTTTTTTGTGTTTTTTTTTTTATCTTTTGGAATAATAAAATAAAACAATACAATATATAATACTTCTGTTTACTCTTATATTTATATATTGTTGTCTGAATGATTTAGTATGAAGTACTTTATGGTTTTCTGTTACTGTCTCACACACACACACACACACACACACTTTTTGGTTTTGTTTAGCATGAAGTTTAATAAAGCTCAGAAATTAATTTCTAAAATGCTTTTCGTTTTCTTGTAAATTTAATGATTTATAAACATAAATTCCACTAAAGAAGTATTGGCACCCTTTGAAAGTGAAAAGATTGACTATGAAACACACACACACACACACACACACACTGCCTTGTTAATGCTGTAGTTGTTACAGCACATTGTAACCTTGTACACTTAAACGTTTCATCTTAAAGTCTTCTATATTTGTATCATTTTCTTATTTCTCTATTTTTAATCTATTTGTACTCGTTAGCTCATTTCTCATAGAGAACCCCTTGTTTTTAGGTCAGCGGTGGTCGTATACTGTAAGTGTTTCACTGCGTATCACACTGTGTATGGCTGCGTGTGTGTGTGTGTGTGTGTGTGTGTGTCTGTGTGATGAATAACATTTGAACCTAAATCCTAGGTTCAGTTCAGAAGTGTTAATGAGAACACGGTGTCCATCAGGGGGTAAACAGCCATACAGTGAGGTGTGTGTGTGTGTGTGTGTGTGTGTGTGTGTGTGTGTGTGCAAAACATGACACATGAGTTGGGTTAAACACTCATGCTACCTTTTATTATTCTAAACATCACAAGCAATAAATCACATTTTATAAACATTTAAAGGAATAGAATATTACTCAAACACACACACTCTCACTCTCTCTTGCACACACACACACATCCGTGCCCTTAAAGGCTTCATTGTTTAGTGTATGGAGTGATGTTTATAAAACATTCATTCATTTTCTATACCGCTTAATCCTGTGTTCAGGGTGGCGGGGGACCTGGAGCCTATCCCAGGAGACTTCAGGCACTAGGCGGGGTACACCCTGGACAGAGTGCCAATCCATCGCAGGGCACACACATACACACACTCACACACCCAATCACACACTACGGGCAATTTAGGAACGCCAATTAGCCTAACCTGCATATCTTTGGACTGTGGGAGGAAACCGGAGAACCCGGAGGAAACCCACCAAGCACAGGGAGAACATGCAAACTCCATGCACACAGAGACGGGAATCGAACCCAGACCCTGGAGGTGCAAGGCGACAGTGCTAACCACTACACCACCGCGCCGCCGTTTATAAAACAGTCAGCTGGAATGATAATCAGATTCGTCTCTGATGTCCATAACAGCACTGTATCAAACTGGGTGTGGCTTATAATCATCCACTGGTCATGTGACATCACCAAATGCTTTTTATTGATGTTGTAATTGTTGTTCATTCAGCTTGTTGTCCTGACTAACCCAACATTTCACCTGGATAAAAGCATCTATATTTAATTATACACTACAGTACTCAGCCTGAAGTTAGCAAGCATCCACTACTGCTAGCTGAAGAATGCTAACGTTAGCTAACAGACGCTAACCAATTTTATTGTTTAGTCTGTAATTATTATGTGGAATTAAAGGCTGAATTATATTACATTGATTAGTCTGTCCAAACACACACACACTCTCTTTCATAACATCATATATATTTATACTGCTAGTGTCTCCTTCGCGCTGCGGGTCACATGACCGAGCACTGCTCCGCGCCTGCTGCTCCAGGAAGGTGAAGAGACTCCGGGTCAAAGTTCAAACCAGGGGGCTGATGGGAAAACAGAGCATAAAGCCATGAACTGTAGTGTGTGTGTGTGTGTGTGTGTGTGTGTGTGTGCAGGGAATCTGGAACCATCCAGAGACAGATGTTGAAAGACACTCACTGCTTCTCCGGCAAGCTCCTTCGGCGGGTGACCCAAATCCTGCAGCTGGATGGAAACACACACATGGTTTACACACACACACTAACAGCCTTGTCTATCAGCAGAACTGGGACACAGGGAACATCTCCGTACCTTCTGCATCAGTTCCAGAATGCTCTCGAAGCTGCTCCCTGCGTCTCCATCTCTCTCAAACTGACCGCAGATTTCTCCCATGATCCTGTGCTGCTGCTCGTACCGCTGCAGGTCCTCAGGCGAGAGCGACTGTCTGTTACTGTCCAACCACTCGGGGTACTGTGCCGAGGAGAAAGGGGGCGGGGCATGACACAGTCAGACATTTAATACAGCATTTCTGCGATGTTTAGCTCTTAGGGATGAGACAAAGGTCAGACTGAATGAGTGAGTGGGCGGGGCCTAAGGGAATGGGGCGGAGCTTGAGACTATGCACACAGAAACTCTAGTGTGATTCTTGCTCAACACTTTGGCGCTGTCTCACAGGCGTTACGGTGATGAGCAATCACAGTGACACACAGCCCCGCCCCCTTGGCTCTGACCCACAACCCTGACTCGGGGTGAACCCCCACCTTCTCTGTGATCTCCTTGAGTGATGGATACAGCACGTCTTTGGACAGAAGGTTCTGCATGATGGACTGCATGATGGGGAGGATGTTACCGTCGTCCCCACCCGCTTCGCTGTTCTCGTCCAATCCCAGCCCTTCTAACGTTTTAGCCAGATCCTCACCGGCCAATCCTGTGCCCTGATACACACACACACACAGTGAGAAATAGTTTTTCTTAAAGTATACTTTAGATTTAAGTCATTATTGTTATTATTACTAATTAATTAACTGACTTGTGATGTAACGAGCTCTATGTGTGTTTCATTACCTGCAGATTGTCTGCGTTTTGGGCCAAACCGCTCAGCGTGTCTTTCAGGCAGGACGCGAACTCTTGCTGAGACGCTGCGTCGGTACCTGCAGAGCAGTGAATCAGACACGTCTAATGACCTCTAGTGACAGTGTAGCGGTTATCGCAGGTTACGGTGACGTACCCACTTTCCCCGCGGCCTCCGACAGCTTGTTGAACTGCTGGATGAGCTCGGGCTCCTCCTGCGCCAGCTCGGCCATCGCTCGCTCCCACTCCTCCTTCGCCTGCTCGGCCATCTCACCTTCAAACAGAGACTCGAAGAACTGACTGTCCTCCAGCAGAGGGGGCTACACACACACACACACACACACACACACACACACACACACACAAGAATATTGTCTGTGCAATCAAATGTGCAGTTGACAAAGTGTAATTTGTACATTTTGAAGTGCAATAGTTCAGTATCTATGGATCATGTTTAAAACATATCACAGTGTACTAGATAATTATGAATGCAGCGGTACATCGGCATACGAATTTAATCCGTTCCTGAGGCGAGTTTTTACTGCGAAATTTCGTATTGTGAAACGCATTGTCCCATAGGAAATAATGTAAATGCAGATAATCCGTTCCAGGCACCCAAAAATATTACCAATATTAGCAATTTTCAACACTATAATCATATTTATTGGCAAATAAAAACAATCGAAACATTCAGAAGAGACATGTAAATG
>CM060108.1:4047351-4114851 GCA_030522415.1 Channallabes apus
TGAAAAAAAGCTCCTTACTGTATGTCCAGCTTTTTCTTTTTTTTTTTTTTGCTGCCTCACATGCCTGTCACCCAACACACCTTCTTGCATGGAAAAAAAAATCCACTGCATTTGTCGCTGCTTGTATCTGTAATGCAGCCTCTCACATGAAAGCAGGGAAAGGCACAGCCAATCAAAATGTTCATATGTGTTTTGTGGGCGGGACGACTCAAGCAGAGAACGTGATTTATCCCTTTCTGCGTGTCTAGGTTAATGTTGACAGCACAATGTTTTTTTTATTTTTTTATGAGTGGATTAAATTATTGGTGGGGACATTTCAATGGTCGGAGGTTATTGGTGGGGACACATCCCCTCCGTCCACCCGAAATCTACGCCCCTGCTTCAATTCTGTATAATTAGTCTAATGTGGCCTTTTATCATGATTTACTGCTTATAAAACAGATAGAATTATATTTAAAAGAAATAATGTTTATTGTAGATTCATATTATTCTGGAATGAATAATTTACACATTCCTCATTTTTCTATTTTTTTATAACAATTATTCTGTACATCTGATTATAAAACATTTTACTTTCTAAAATAAAAATGAATATAATATATCTGAATGTTTATACAATGCTACGATAGAACTGTTTTCTAAATTTATCATTCAAATGATGTTTACTGGTTTGCTGAGGAACCTTTAAACATTTATTTTATAAATACGATAATAATAATAATAATAATAATAATAATAATCTAGCCTACTAAACAGAACCTTTATCATTTCCACTAATCACTCATGAGGTGTAAACAGGAAGTGACACCACACACACAAAACAGTGTTTAATATTGTATTTTAATAACAAATCCGTATCATACATGTTTCAGTTCTATATTACACACATTCCTCTAGTGTCGCTCGCGCCTGTGCGGCGTTACAGCAGGTTAAACACAGCAGCAGCGTTACGTCACAAACACTCCTCAGCACCTGAACTCGCTCTTGAGAACGTTTCAGTGTTTCGTCAATCCTGCTCTAACACACTGTTAAACACTCTCCTTTATCTATTAGTCCCCTACACACATATAACCATGTTTTTAAAATCGTCTCATAACGACGGTCATTTTAAAAAGTTTACTTTTTTTACCTTTAAATTAAAGAACGAGCCAGCAAATATGATCCAGCTAGCTTAGCGCAGAATGTCCTCCCACAAGACAGGTAGATGTCCCCGTAATGTTCCTATCAATGTAGTCATGGGGTTCAGACTCAGATCATCTGTTTAATTTGTATAAATAAAAGAAAGGTTTTGTCTGTACATTGGGTCAGAACTCGCTCCTTCAATGATACCCGCCGGCAAAATCCTCAGTACACAGACACGACGGCAGCACAACTCATCATGACTCCGAAAAAAAACTTTCACTATGAAAGCTGACTCTTGAGTCATAATTAAAATCAAAATGTTGAGTAGAAGTGAAGTTATGAGTAGTTATGTGTCAGATGCTGATCAGCTTATTTTTAGCTTGAACCTTTAAACTATTTCTACAAACTCTTTACCAGTCAACAGCAGCTACTTAAGCCAATGTTGCATAAAACTGTAAAACTGTTGCATTAGCTAGATAACAATAGCTCATTCAGCCTGACTAGCAAGAAGGCACAAGCCAGCTCTCAGCTAGAACTTATGGAAGCAGTCGGAGTGTGAGAGAGAGTGTGTTAGAGCAGAAAATCTTGCTAGAATTTCGGGGCAAAAACGAAACAACAAAACATCAGGAGCTAGTCAAAAAGAAAAGGAAAGCTGTTACGATGATGAGCACAAATGAATTTTCCCATGGGGAACTAATGAACTCGAACTCCGCACTTCTCACACTGCTAATGAAGTGCTAGCGCTTTCAACAGAGAAAGTATCTCCAATTTATTTCCTTCTGTATTAAAGGCTGGTTCCTGATGAAGCCTAACCAGGACGTTTCACAGTAAATTAATAGCCAGCATCATTTGAGTGTGTGTGTTATGCATTGTCTTTTAGTTTTTTGGAAAATCAGAGACATAATTGCTTTTTTTTTATGTTACCTTCCTGATTAAGTTTTTACAGAAAAAAAAATTGTTCTTCACTGCGTAATCCTATAAATAATGTTCTTCATCAGAATGTCCTTATTTCTATTTCTCTACAGAGGCATTCCCATACATGCGTGTCCTTTCAGTCTATAGCTACGTCTACACTTTGGCTTCTTAAACTGAGTTATACTCGTGCGTTTCATTTCACACATGCAGGAACCACATTGTGCACACACTGTTACACACACTGCAGGTGTTTATTACATCGGTGAAAGGGTTAAAATGCGGATTAAATCTGTACAAGTGAACGAGGCATCAATGTTTGATCATGAAATGTCAAAAACCTTCTTGTTTTATTTCCTGTTTACTATTTCCTGTGTTTTATACAGGAACTAACTCTACAATTGTGCAGTTTTAAGGCTTCGTTCCAACTGCAAACTCCTCCCCTACTTAGTGTAATTACTAAAATGTCTGTTTAATGTAGTGCCATCTAGAACCCACAAGATTAAATTCGAATAAGACTAAATAGTAGTTAGTGTGATAGTGTACATTAGTGTTTGTTAGAAACTGATCAGCTCATTAACACGCCATTTATGAGGTGTTAGTGTGTGTGTTAGTGTATGTGTATGTTAGTGTATGTGTGTTAGTGTGTTAAAGCATCAAAAACACTACACTATATTGAATATGTTCTGCTTTTGTTTAAAGTACTTTTGTTTTTAAAGTAAATGTTGTGTTCAGCCCCTCCCACTGGGTTAGAACTCGACTTTACAGGCGGGGAACGTCTCCTCCTGCATGGCCACTGTGCTGTTGCTACCCAGAACCGTGATGCCCAGCTGCTGCTGTCTCTCCTGGGTCTGATGGTACCACTCGTGCATCATCATCGACTCAAACGTGGGGATTAACGTCACCTACAGACAGAAAGTGATACATGACTGAGACGGAGATCAAGTCTTAGCCTGGTCTCATTAACCCTCCTGGCTGGCTCTCTTTTACAGACTGTGCTTCTTACTCACTGTTTCCAACTGCTTGTCTCACTTGTTATCTCTCTCATTGGTTGTTTCTCTAACTGTCTGTCTCTCAAACTGTCTGTTTGTCTTTTACTGGTTGTCTCTCTAACCAGCACACTCTCACTCTTTCTTACTGCTTGTCTTTCTAACTGGTCTTATCTTACTGGGTATATCCTTCTTACTTCTTGTATCTCTTACTTGTTGTGTTTTTAACTGGTCATATCCTACTGGTTGTTTCTCCACTGTAACTTCTTCCTCTTACTGGCTGTCTCTCTCTCTCTTCTACTGGTTGTCTCGGTCACTGGTTGTCTCTCTTATTGACTGGTGCTTTAAATGGTTGTCTTTCTAATTAGTTGATCCTCTTACTGGTTGTTTATTGTTACAAGTTCAATAGTACTAGGCTCACTAATTGGTTGTCTCTATTACTAGATTGGCCTCTTATGGGTATCCTTTTTGCTGTTTCTCTCTTCTTTTCTTTCTCTCTTACTGGTTATCCCTTTTACTGACTGTCAGTCTTACTGCCTATCTCTCTTTAAGTAAGGAAGGTGTAATCATTTCCTAACTGCAATAAGTTGGAACATACCGGCACATCTTCAGGCCATACTGACTTTCCGTCAAGTAAAGCATCCAGAATGGGTCTCATTATGGCTTCTTTTAGATCATCATCTCCACTTATAATGTAACAGGATGATCGCAAACGGCAGAAGAATTCTACGTCAATAGTGGACGCTGCGTTCCCAGACGGGAGGTACGCCAGGTCCAAATACACAGAGGTGATGCCCTTGATACCTGCCAGCGTTCAGGATTAAGAAGACAAAAAGATAAGATTAAGATCTAACTGATTCTTTTGTATTTGGATTTTACAGAATACAATGACAGACAGCAAACATTTTTAGCATCTTTCTACCTGCGGTGTTTGGTCTTTTTGCACCAGCATGGGAAGAACGGGATACTGGAGTGTCTATATTAGGATTTGACCTCAGATTCCCACCTGACCCACTCTGACTTCCTGTTCTGGTTTTGTTAGATTGTCCTGAAGTGCTAGGTGCACTTAGCCTCTGTGTAACCCCAGTTGTCTTCCTGCTCTTTGCGCCAGTTTTGCCGAGTTTCCCAGGATCAGGCATGCAGGCCCCCGGCTGGGCAGGAAGAGGAGGGAAATCTTTGAGAGGAACAGGAAGAGGATCCTGAAGTGGTGAATTATTCAGGTTCAGATTGTCAGGGGATGAGTGCACAACCACCTCATCGTCAGAATCTAACGCACCATCTGCAGTGATAGAGGGGCATTCCTCCAGACCAGGATGAGGGTCAGAATCCGAGGCCGTTGGGAAGTAGTCACTAGCAGAGGTGAGAGGTGTTTCCTGGGCTGGTTGAGTGAGCTTGTTGCTTACAAATGCTTGATGCAGGGGCTTCACCACTTCCTGGGAGTGATCACTGTCATCTGAGAAGTCATGAGGGCTGGTAGCCATGAGTCCAGGTGAAAGGGTGTGCTGATCTTTCTCTAGAGGTTTGAAATGTTTAAACTCACAGGGAGAAACTAAACAGAGGTCGACATCATGAGGAGCATCAAACATCAAACTCTGTGGTCCTGAAGGACGTCCTTCTGGGGCATCGGTCATCACCCTCTTTGTATGCGCCATCTTTAAAGACAAAGACATGCCTACTTTAAAATCAGGATCTGCATAGTGTCCGTTAGAGTAAGATGTCTCATCCTCGTTTGTGGATTCACTGACTGTAGGAAGCACCTGCTCAAAGGACATGGACAAAGACTCGTCAACCTCAGTGGACTGTGGCGAGCTAACTTCAGCAGGCATCGAGTGTGTGGTTGTGGTCACCGTGGGTGAAATATCAGGAATAATGTCTTTGAAAGAGCTCAGAGACAGGAAACTGGAATGTTTCTCTTTAGAAGAGCTGGAGTTACTCTCTTGAGTACTTTTAGGACATCCAGACTCTGACGTTTTACATGAGCCTCCTTGCTGGCTGTCTGATCCCAAGCACATCTTAGCTGCTAAGCTGCTGCAGTCTCTGGAGGCCCAGGTCTCTTCAGGGGAAAGGTGATAAGGCGTATGACCTGCGCTGTTTGGGCCAGACCTTGGAGAACTCAACTCCAAGGTTTTCTCATCCGGGCTAATGCAGACTTCATCCTGGCCACTTTTGTTCAGATTGTCCTTCACAGGTCCATCGTTCCCGCTAAGCTCAGTGGGCGTAAGGTCCAGATTTACACTGCGCTCACTCTTTGGAGTCTTGACAGTCCCAGAAGCCTCAGTGAGCTGGACTGCATTCTGTATTTCATCTGCAAACTTATCTGGACTCACATGGTTGCTTTTTGGATCGTCCTCACTTTCTGATTCCTTCCTCAGCGTGATGTCAGGGATTTTAGCTTTAGCAGACTGCTCTTGTTCCATTTCCAGAAATTCGGCTGTCAAGTCCTCAGGTGAAGACATCTCAGTGTGTTTTGGATCCCCTACATCACCTGAGAGCTTCTGGTTTTGCTGCTCCTTGTTAGATTTGTTGTTCTTTAATCTGTCCTCTGTCCCTTTGTTCACCTTCATTTCATTTCTCTTAGCGCTTGCAGATTTATTTACGTCTACAGGAGGGGACGCAGACATCTGAGCCGTTTTCTTGGCCTCTTTCCCCATCAAGTTGTTTTTTCTTTCCTCAGTCTTTTCATTATTCTTCTTTTTGCTAGAAGAAGAATCCTTTTTAATGGGCAATTTCTTCTGTCCTGTTTCCTGTAGTTTTGATCCAGCTACACTCTTGTCCTCTTTTTTGTTCGATTTAAAAGATTCCTTTCTTGCAATGGTTTTGTTCAGTTTAGGCTTGACACCATTGTCAGCAGAGTTTGGTTTCTCTTCACTGTTAACAGACTTGACCTTACCTTGGTCTTTTCTGAGCTCCGGATTCCCCCGAGCTGATTTCTCCTTTGTTGTGCCGCCACTTGTCCTGGATTCTTTGGTGACGGACCTGAGGCTGTCCTGGCTCTCGGCTCGTTTTGGGTTCTTTTCTGACTTTGGTTCGATATCGTTGGAGCAGACTACAGGACGTTTGAGAAACTCCAGGTGCTTTAGCTTTTCTAGACCTTCCATTATCTTGGATTGTGGTGTCGCGCCAGGGAAAAGGACTCGTATGATCTTTTCATATGGGCTAGCAGGATGCCACACAAGTAAAGTGCAAAGAGACACCAAAGAACTTAAGGGAACTTCAGAAGATTTGGAACTGGTGCTGTTTTCAGGCCAGCGGTTCATGTAGTCCTCAAACTCCTTGCTGCCTTTAACCGGGTTAATGACATACAGCTCAAGACATCCGACTCCCATCTTCTGAAACAGAATCACAGGTTCTGCTGGACCAATTGAATTGCGAAGTAGCGGTTCTGTCGAGATCTTGAGCTTCTCCAAATGTCGTAACGTGAGGCCAGCTTGATCGGTACTTCGCAGGATATTTGGGTCACCTTGAATTTTTTTCAGCCTTTTTGGTGCATTAAAGAAAACGATGCCCAGCTCTGGAGAGATCAGATTTTTCACCCATCTCTCTTTCTTCTTCACATCAGAGCAAGCATCCTCCTCGAGCTCTGCAACCTTCCTTGCAAAAAGGCTGTTAATCCCGGGAAGATTGTCAGTCCCAGCATGAGTGAGAAGAACAGAATCCACGCGGTCCAGATGCCTGACTAACTTCCAGAAGCAAGAGCGTGGATCCGATCCACCGTTGACCAAGACATTGAATCCGTTAACAGCGAAAAAGGCACAGTCCCCTCTCCCTCCTGGAAATATGTAGCAGCAGGGACGACAGAGTTTAAGGAACCCCACCGTGCTCGGGGGTTCTAGGAGATCAAATGGAGACAGTGACTCGATGTTCTCACAGAGATGATTGGAGAACTCCTGCAGGCCATCCATTTTGGGCAGCACCATTAAAGGGTTCACTTTGATGTCTATTACATCTTGTAAATTGTGTTTCCCATGTATGGAGCTCTTCCATGCGCCGGCCTTTGGACAGCTAAGGGTCAGGATAGCTTTTCCCGTCACGCTCGCAGAGTTTAGTTTGTGTTGAATCTGTTGCGTGCAAAAATAATAACACAGTCAAGACAGATGCATAAATATTTGACAGACTGAGACAGAAACTCAACAACACCACAAAGTTTGTCACAGACCTCATCATCTGTAAAGATCTGAATGAAATGGTTTGGACTGAAGTGTCCGGTGTGTAAGATGAGGTCCCCAGTGTCCTCCAGGGAGCGTCCGGTCAGCAACAGCAACTTGTGCTGAGACGTGTCCGTTATCAGGTCGTGTATCTGCACATAGTAGCGTGTTAGCATGCTAATCATAGACATGGTCATAGTAAGGACTATTTTCTGAAATCTGATCAAATGTGTTTATTTGATCATTCATGTATAGAATTTGCAAATTCCATAGCTCTTTTCTGATTGGGTAAAGTCAAATACAGAAAGTTAATACTTAAATCTGTGTTACTTTAATCTCGGAATGGATTTTTTTCTGTTCTAAAAATTGTTCCAGTGCTCCAGTCAGGAGAAAAGAACAAAATCGTACACATTTAAATTTTCTAGCGTCTTTAACGAAACACAAAGAAGATCTAAATGTGCAATTAGCAAAGAGAAACAGAATTTCCAAACAAGAATTTCCAAACTGAAAATCCTCTGAGCTTCCAGTTTGGAAATTCAGCTGGTTTATTATCCAGGAACAAACCTGAGAGTAGAGAGTTTCCTCGGAGGGATTAAACACAACTCTGCAGCTGAACAGACTCGTACTGAACTCCAATATCCGCTGACCTGCACAGACACACACACACACACACACACATATCAGGAGATAGACAAGCAGGGTTACTTATTTAAACCCTAATCTCGTCTGATTTTAGAGACTAAAACTCATGACAATCAATCAGCACACGGTCCTCATTATTCCTCGGTTTATGAGCCTAGGTGTGTTAAAGGTGCGAGAAACGATTTGGTTTATTTCTTACGTGTACAAATAATCTGTACTAATATGTAGAGTGAGGACTTACGGTTAACAGCCACATGGAGTAGACGTGTGAGGTAGGTGCTCCGACAATTTCGAATTTCTTCACTCCCTTATTCGTCCCTAAATGTTAAATTAAATCTTTAGGAAATAATAACTTTGTACTCTACCCCACAGTTATATATATATTTAATTTATAATGGCTACCAGGAGTGTTAAAACCGGGTAAAAAGACGACACTGTGACCGCTCTAATAGTTGAGACTATCTCTGCGCTGTTAGATAAACACCGTGAAGCGTTAGCGGCTGAATTTAAATCCTTGTTTAGTTTACTGCAAATTAAATTAGTCCAAATTCAGGCCCAAGTTGTGGACCATGGACAGCGCTTACCTTCACTAGAACTCGCTACGGATGACCTGAGCCAGCGTGTGAGTGAGTTGGAGAACATCTGCTCCGGACTTCGGGGAAAACAACTCTAAGTTAACGGCCAAAGTCGTAGACCTAGAAGGCCGGAGCAGGAGACAAAACCTGCGTGTTCTGGGTCTTCCGGAAGGTACTGAAGGTGGACTCACTACCGAGTTCTTCTCCAAATTTCTGTGCGAGGTGTTTGGGAGTGAAACGCTGCCATCCCCGCCTGAGATTGACCGAGCTCACCGAATACCTGCATCTAAACCCGCTTCAGGACAGAGACCTCGGCCCGTCATGCTCTGTGTAGTGCACTATATAGTGTCTTATTGTTTAATACGCAATACTACAGTTCTCAGGAAAGTACACTTTTTAACTTAAAACCTAACCATGTTTACGGTTTTCCTGGTAAGAGTATTGTGTTAAACATGTGTACTGGTTATTATTATTTTTCTATTATTATTTTCTTTATTTCTAATCATGTGTGATTTACATGTTTTTGTGTTTTTTAGATTTACAATGTGACGTGGGGGGAGGGGTGGTGGTGGTGTGTTTTTCTCCTATTGAGAGATTTCAGCATTGGAGTGTTGAAACACTTTATTTATATATTTAATTCTTAGTTTATGTAAATTGCGTCGGAGCTGAAGATGGTGTGGTTAGCGGCAGGAAGATTTGTTATTATTACACTTTCGTTTTTAAGGCTGATGCTAGACATCTCAATGTTTATCTACCTGCATTTTCTCTCAGGGAGAATGAATAGTTCTTTAAACTTTGTGAGCTGGAATGTTAAGGGTTTAAACCATCCGGTGAAGAGAAGGAAGGTGCTCTCACACCTTAAACAACTTAACACTGCAATCGCATTTTTACAAGAAACTCACATTCGCAGTTCTGATAATTCTCGCCCTATGTCACGTTGGGGGGGGGGGGGGTAGAGATTATACGATCTTACTGAAGGAAAAGGAAAGACAGGACCAGGTTTGAACTTCTGAAATTCCTCATAAAATTCTGATTCTGCGTGTTGAACGTTTAGCTGAAAGTGAAGTCATAAGAGGCTCTGACTAGCATGCTAACGCTAGGTGGGTCACTGTACTGTAGGTTCCCTGTAGGTTCCTTATTGCACATTTAAAGCTGGTGTACGCTGTGAGATCAGAGACGGTGCTAATACGATCCAGGCTCCTGTTCAGACTGCGCGATCAGATCAGATAGACAGTATTAATCCCAAAAGGAAACATTGTAATATAAATTATACACACACACACACACACACACACACATCATCATCATCATCCAGTATTACTCCCGCTTCTCACACACACCTTCTTCTCTCCTTTGTCCTACAGCATCTATACAATCTCTATTTCATTTTGCATGCCCAGATTTCCTGTTAAACATGCACTCACAATCACAGGGTCAAAGGTCAGAAATCAGGCACATGGCATGTGAAGGTTTTGTTTTTAATTCTGGGGTTTTTAAGGAAAATAAAGAGGACGGACTTGGTGAAGGGAGGTTGTGTTCTGGCCTTGACGCTGAACAATCACTCGTTAACACTTCCTTCCTAAACTACACACACCCAAATCCTAACACACACACACACACACACACACACTCACATCAAATATTCACAGACATTCACATCTCACAATCAGATCTGTTCAGTCAATAAGAGCGTCATTGTTGTGTGAATGTGAAACATTCCTGAACCACACACACACACACACACACACACACACACACATACACACACACACACACACATTCACATACACATGTACACAAAGCAGCTCTGTTGTTAAGAGTTTGGCTTTTGTGCCGTAATAAACGACTCAGTTAAGTCACTCGTGTTCATGTATGATTATGTTCTCCTGAACTTTTTTTTACATTTTACTTTCTACAGCCGGGGGCCAAAAGTTTTGAAAATGACACCAGTATTAATTTTCACAAAGTTCTGCTGCTTCAGTGTATTTAGATCTTTGTGTGATATGTTACTCTGGTCCAGTGAAGTGTAATTACACATATTTCATAAGAGTTAAAGTCTTTTATTGTGTTTCTGTAGAGACTCAGTGTTTACAGTTTTGATCTTCTTTATAAAGACCTCTGCAGTTCACCCTGACATGACCTGTCTCAGTCTCAGTCTTAGTCCTGTGTTGTGCCAACAGTAAAGCATCCTGAGAGGTGAGGGTGAGGGCGAAGGTGTGGGTGAGGGTGAGGGTCAGCCAGGAGAGACGGACTCACTCACAATTTTACCTCAGAACACAACCATGAATAAAGAACGCTACAAGAACATCCTCCAAGTGCGACTTCACCCAACCATCCGAGAACAGTTTGGTGATGAACAGAGCCCTTTACATCATGATGGAGCTCCTGAGGATAAAGTCATAACTACAGTAGGTGTCTCAGGGGCCGTGTCATGTCCATGTCCGTGTCCGCAGACTTTAATCACAGTGAGAACTTGTGTTCGATCCTCGAGAGACGGAGGACAAACACATGATAGTGTTAATACTGTCTGGTCCATCCTGGTGCCCGGTTTCTGGTTGGAGGTCTCATCGCATGGATGCCCCGTGTGTCTCTTTAGGATGCGTCTGGTGTCTGGTGATGATTCTATCTACTTAGAAGATGGTTCTGGCCTCGACTGGTGTTGTCAGCTGTTTCTCTGAGGACTTGACAATTCGATAGTTCAGGACTGGAACTTTCTACAAGTCTATCTGAGTCTCGAATAACTACTGGACTCCATTTTACATCAACTATTATAACATCAATTAACATCAACTATTATAGCTGAACCTAACACTTAACACTGTATAAATGCAGATCATTTCCTGCTATCTGTTTCACCCAGATGAGGATGGGTTCCCTGTCGAGTCTGGTTCCTCTCAAGGTTTCTTCCTATTACCGTCTCAGGGAGTTTTTCCTTGCCACTGTCGCCCTCGGGCTTGCTCACCAGGGAATATCTGAACATTTTGATTCATACACATTCACATTCCATACAAACTTAAATAATTCTTTTGATTGTGTAAAGCTGTTTTGAGACAATGTCAATTGTTAAAAGCGCTATACAAATAAAACTGAATTGAATTGAATTGAATTAATAAAATGAACTTTTTTAATAATAAAATTGTAAATATTAGGCATAAAATTGAGGCTTTGAAACCGAACAATGTAATTGATACAGATGTTAACCTAGCCATGTCAGATTCAAACCTAGAATACTTTACTCCTCTTGAAGAGAATGAACTAATTTCACTCATCTCTTCTGCAAATTCATCAACCTGTATATTAGATCCTATACCGACACATTTTCTTAAACAGATAGTACCAGTAATAACAGAACCGCTGTTGAGAATAATTAATTCCTCACTCAGCATTGGTTATGTTCCAAAATCTTTTAAATTAGCAGTTATCAAACCAATAATTAAGAAACCTGACCTCGACCCCTGTCAGCTGTCCAATTACAGGCCAATATCAAACCTCCCCTTTATCTCTAAGATTCTGGAAAAGATAGTAGCGGAGCAGCTATGCTCATATCTACATAGAAATGGCATACATGAACTGTATCAGTCAGGATTTAGGCCTCATCACAGCACAGAAACAGCACTCGTTAAAGTAGTAAATGACCTCCTATTGGCCTCTGATCAGGGTTGTGTAACTATGCTTGTATTACTCGACCTCAGTGCAGCTTTTGACACTATTGATCATGCTATTCTTCTTCACAGATTAGAAAATGTAGTAGGAATTAAGGGTACAGCCCTCTCCTGGCTCAGATCCTATTTGACCGATCGTTATCAGTATGTAGACTTAAATGGTGATTATTCTGCATGTTCTCTAGTGGAGTTTGGCGTTCTGCAGGGTTCAGTTTTAGGCCCGCTGCTATTTTCCCTTTACATGCTTCCTCTGGGCAACATAATCCGTAAACATGGTATTAGTTTTCATTGTTATGCTGACGACACACAGTTATATGTCTCAGCAAAACCTGAAGAGAAAAACCAGCTTAGTAAAGTTGAGCAATGTGTGCAGGACATAAGAAATTGGATGCTAATTAACTTCCTTCTGCTTAATCCGGATAAGACAGAAGTTCTAGTCATATGACCGCATTCAGCTAGGAGTAAAATCTTAGATCACACTGTAACTTTAGATGGCCTTTCTGTTCCATCAAGTGCAACAGTAAAAGACCTCGGTGTGATTATAGATTCCAGCCTTTCATTTGAAGCTCATGTAGATAATATCACCAGGATAGCATTCTTTCACCTCAGAAATATTGCCAAGATAAGACATATATTGTCGCTAAACGATGCAGAAAAACTAGTTCATGCTTTTATCACCTCTAGGTTGGACTATTGTAATGCCTTACTGTCTGGTTGTTCAGTTAGGTGCATAAACAAGCTTCAGCTAGTCCAGAATGCAGCAGCGAGAGTCCTCACTAGAACCAGAAGATATGAGCACATCACCCCTATCCTATCTTCACTGCATTGGCTCCCTGTGAAATTTCGCATTGATTTTAAAATACTACTCTTGACATATAAAGCATTAAATGGTCTCGCGCCGCAGTATCTGAGCGAACTGCTAGTGTCTTACGATCCGCCACGCCTACTTCGGTCAAAGGATGCAGGCTGCTTGTCAGTACCGCGTATTATGAAAACTACAGCTGGGGGCGGAGCTTTTTCTTACAAAGCCCCAAAATTATGGAATAGTCTTCCAAATAGTGTTCGGGACTCAGACACAGTCTCAGTGTTTAAGTCTAGGCTAAAAACCTATTTATTTAGCCAAGCATTTTTATAAATAGATTTGCCATAAGGTAAAGGAGCAGATCTGGGGGACTCATGGACGTAGAGTATTATGGTGAACTGGTATGTTTAGATGCTGTCTTCCTCAGTCTCATTTGATCACTCAGGTTTGTTGACAGTGAGGTGATTGTTTGCTTTACATCTCAGTTCCCCCTCATGTTTGTGTTTCCTTCTGGCTCCTCCCTTTTAGTTATGATGTCATAGTTAGTCCTGCCGGAGACCATACTGATTCATACACATTCACATTCCATACATTCAGTCATTTTCTATACCGCTTTATCCTTATATACAGGGTCGCGGGGACCTGGAGCCTATCCCAGGAACCTTAGGGCACAAGGCGGGGTGCCAATCCATCGCAGGGCACACACCATACACACACTCATTCACACACTACGGGCAATTTGGAACGTCAATTAGCCTAATCTGCATGTCTTTGGACTGTGGGAGGAAACCGGAGTACCCGGAGGAAACCCACCAAGCACGGGGAGAACATGCAAACTCCATGCACACAGAGACGGGAATCGAACCTGGCCAGGAATCGAACCCGGACCCTGGAAGTGCAAGGCGACAGTGCTAACCACTACACCACCGCGCCGCCTACATTCCATACAAACTTAAATAATTCTTCTGATTGTGTAAAGCTGTTTTGAGACAATGTCAATTGTTAAAAGGGCTATACAAATAAAATTGAAATTGAATTGAATAAAAGTGTGTAATTATACTTCGGTACACCAGAGGAACATCTAACACACAGAAGCAGCAGAACTTTGGGAAAACTAATAGTGTGTCATTATTGAAAGTTTTAGCCCCCAGCTGTAGAGGTGTAGATTTCCTCATTACTTGTATACTAAGAAATTCCTCACACACACACACACACACACACACAGTGTAGGATTCTTGTTTCTTGTCACACCGTCATTCTCATTATTTTATTCCTGATGAATTCTACAGCAGAAACACCTGAGGTGTGGGCGGGGCTTTCTCTCACCTGCGCCTTGTAATGAAGTGTAGATAAACAGTGGAGACAGGGTGTGTGTGTGTGTGTGTGTGTGTGTGTGTACTCACCTTTAACATCACTGCAGCTCTGAGATGAATGCCGACTCACAAATGCTCTGAGCTCTTCATCCAGATTACACACCGCCAGGTCCACATCCCACACCCGCAACCCTGCACACACACACACACACACACACACACACACGTCATTAAATACACAAACACCACACCCACACTGAATACATTCTTATATCACCATCTTTACGGTTGAGAATCCTGAGAGAGAAATAAACAGTGTCGTATTATTATCTGTATAAAGTGACTTCCTGTCGTCACTGCAGGTATAAACACTCGCTCCCTCACCGCTCTCTCTCTCTCTCTACCTCTCTACCTCTCTCTCTCCATGTCATACCTCTGACCGTTACACAGCGCTCGCACTGGAGACTCCTTACACCGATGTCACACACACTGAAGTAATCTTCACCACATCAGGGATTTACACAGGATTGCATACTGTAGAGCGCATTGATATAAACCTGCGCCGCTGTCAGAGCCGCTGTTAGAGAGACCTAATCAACAGCTTGTGACTGGAGAACCGAAACGAATCGAATAAATGATTAACATAAAATGAATCAAAACTCAAAACTCATCCTTTTTCTAAGGAAGAATGAAGCTTTACAGTGACACTGTTTGGACAGCAGACATGAGGGAAAGAATGTATCATGAGTCTTGTATCACCGCACTGACTCCAGAATCTTTTTTTTTTTAATAAAATATAATTTATATCTGCTTACATCTGGGTATTGGTGGCATGTTTCACGCCTGCTATGCAGACGTCCTGGGTTCTGTTTCCACCCAATGCACAAACCTCAGCCACTGGATGCAGTACCAGTCCCAAGCCCAGATACAGTGGGAGCATTAGGAAGGGCATCCTGGGTAAAACCTGTGCCAAGTTGTTGTGTGTTATGGTCTGCTGTGGCAACCCCTCGACAGGGGCAGCTGAAAAACTAACAACATCTGTTTGCATTCAAGTTGGTAATAGGTTGCAGTTCCTCTATCAGCCTTCAGGTGGTGCACTCTAAACTACATTAGGTCCCCAGTATAAGAATGAGCTCCGTTCCAATTTGTTCTTTAGTCTAACTAACATTGTCTAGGTACTAGGCTACTAACACACTTGGCTATACACAGTATAAAACTAACATGTTCCATGATCCTGTCCTTCAGAATCGCGCCGATGGTTGTAAGTTTCATGTTAAAAGACCGAGCGATGTCCGCTTTCTTTTCACCTCGCTCCATTCTCTCAGCTATTTTCAGTTGTTTCTCCATCGTTATTGCTCGGCGCTTCTTCAATGTACACCAGACATGTGATCTAACTTCCGCGACAGAACACGTGCGAACGAATGTTTGTAAGTTCATCACTCGAATGTTCGTGCGTAGGAGACTTGAAGGGGAGCAAAGTTTGTTTAAAATTGTAACAAAATCTAAAAAAAAATGGTGTCAGGATATTTATAAAATCTTGATACTGACAGAATCACAATATGGATCGAATCGCCTCCTGAGTATCGTAATAATATCGTATCGTGTAAATTAATGGGTATAATCCCTGCTGATTCCTGTCCCTACTGGATAGACTGACATCACAGCATCACGGTTTCTACTAAATATCAGGAAGTTTTATCCCGTAACACCTGGTTGCTTCCGCCAGGAGGTTACAACATGAGCACAGTCAGAGATTTTAACAAGAAAATCATCTCAGACATGTCACCTGATCAACAGAGAGAGAGAAACAGCTTCAGAAACCAAATCCTCCTGAGAATATCTCGGGCTTGGGGTTTCAGGCCTGATTTCGAGCAGATCACAGAGAGCGGATTACGACATCGTAAAGGAGTGTCCGACAGAACCCCACGCCTAGCACCTCTAACCTACGGATTTTACAGATCTACAGATTTACAGAAGGTTAACTACGAATTGTTGTAAAAAGGAATGGGGGGGGGGGTGCCAATAATTTTTGAAACATGCATTTCATAACACATACGGCTATTTCAAGACAACAAGTATTAACAAATAAGCATGCTGAAACTCGAGATATGGTCCTGGAACATTTTAGTTTGCCCTATTAATAAAGAGGTGCCAATATTTATGGAGGTGGTTATGACGTCATTTAAGTCGCTTCGGCGCTGTTCTACACTGCAGGATTTTTTTTTTTTTGCACGAGGGTGTGTGTGTGTGTGTGTGTGTGTGTTCATGCGGACAGACTGTATTTACACAAAAGCATCACACACACACTCGCGCGCGCGCACAGATAGAGACGCGCGCGCGAGAAAAATGTCGGGAAAATCGTTAATTATAGGCGTTAACATGCGCGTGCACGCGGGAGTACATGAACGTACAGAGGAAAATGAGCAGGAAAGTGGAAATGAGGATGTGTGTGAGGGATAAACTGTGTGTGTGTGTGTGTGTGTGTGTGTCGCAGAAATCATGTCAACATGAATGTTAATGTAAATGTGTAAATAACCGCCGGAGGTGTGTGTGTGTGTGTGTGTGTGTGTGTGTGAGCGCATCCTCCATGATCAGACAGACAGCGGGACTCTGATCTCCTCCATCACTGAGTAACACTGAGTAACACTGAGGAGCACTAACACTCACCCCTGAGGATCTCCGAGCTGGTAAAGTCCCGGATGTTCCGCTCCGGAGCCGCGCTGAGGATGAGGAGCGCCGAGTAGCGCGCGGGGATGAAGCCGGGGTGCGGCACGCGCTCCTCCTCCTCCGCCATGATGGGAGGCACTGCTGAGGAGGATGGCATCTCACACACACACACACACACACCGGGAGCCTTACACGATCCAATATAGTCCACTACCACAAGGGGGCGTCATTATTCATTCATTCATCTTCTGTACCGCTTTATCCTGTATTTAGGGTCGCGGGGGCGGAGCCTATCCCAGGAGACTCAGGGCACGAGGCGGGGTACACCCTGGACAGCGTGCCAATCCATCGCAGAGCACACACACACACACACACACACACACCCAATCACACACTATGGTCAATTTTGGGAACGCCAATTAGTCTAATCTGCATGTCTTTGGACTGTGGGAGGAAACCGGAGTACCCGGAGGAAACCCACCAAGCACGGGGAGAACATGCAAACTCCATGCACACAGAGACGGGAATCGAACCCGGACCCTGGAGGTGCAAGGCGACAGTGCCAACCACTACACCACCACGCCGCCATCGTCATTATCATTATTATTATTATTATTATTATTATAAATAAAGGAAAGGTTTGTCTGTATGTTGGTCAGAACCCACTCGTTCAATGATATCCGTAACCAGTCTCCGAAAAAATTCTGTCTGTATATAAATCTGTATGTCTGTCTAAATATCTATCTGTCTGTCTATGTCTGTCTATCTATATGTAGATATGTCCGTCTGTCTGTCTGTGTGTGTCTGTATGTCTGTCTTCATGTATGGCTGTACATGTATATAATTTTCAATTTATTTATATAGCGCTTTTAACAATAGTCATTGTCTCAAAGCAGCTTCACAAAATCAAATGAAAAAGATTCTGGAAATGTGTAGGAAAAATGGATAGAGCATAGAGATCTGACCGTCCCTGTACTGTATGTACATTATGTCTGTCTGTCAGTCAATCCATGTGTCTGTATGAATGTCTGTCTGTATGTAAGTGAAATCTAAATGTGGAGTAAAAGTGATGTTATGAACAGTTATGTGCTGGATTTAATAATCTACTGTATAATAATCTACTAATGCGCTACTGTCTCAATGTAAACAAACACCTGCAGCAATAGATATTAATTAGAAAAGATAAAGTGAATATTTTGACTGGGATTAGTTGATATTTTCACTTTGTCTGAAATAACAGCGCTGAAGTGGATATAAGTGAATTTTAACACGCTGGAGTCGTTTTAAGACAAAACTTCATCTTTATCTGATCTACTTTTTCCATTTCTCATCTGTGATTCTCTCTCCGATTACCGAACAGGGAGTGTATTTGTCTGAGCACCAAAGAAGGACAACTTAGTGTAAACAAGGCGTCAGATACTCAACCTTACAGAATGTCATTTCTGTCTATTAATAAGTTAGACAGAGAGTTCTGCTGTACAGAAACACACACGGACACGGACGTCGACTTCAACCTCTAATAATAATAATAATAATAATATCACTGATTACACTAAAGATCAGCAGATTATTTATAACTTTAACGTTTTAACTATTTCTACAAATTCTTTATATGTCAGTGATGCGTACTAACACTAGTTAATAATAATAATAATAATAATAATAATATCTCTTAGTGTCACACAAACACAGTGAGACAGTTAGTAATAAACAACAGCTTTCCTTTTATTGTCGATCATATAGTGTACACTTCACTTTAGGAGAAAAACTGGAACGGTACAGAAGTGTGACCTTCAGACAAGTAGTAGACCTTCACATGAAGAACAACAGTGTAGTGGTGTACACTTCTGGTGTTCTCCATCCTTTCTTCAGAGACACTTCATGATGAAGAAGTCACAAGTGGTCCCGGGGGGGCAGCCGCACAGTTTGCCCACCCTCGCCCCCTTACGTGCTGCACACTGCTCCCCGGCATCACACTGCAGGAGACAGGAAGTAAAAAAAAACACCCATGAAGATGATGTAGGTCGTTCAACCTAATTAGGAACCCGAACACTGACAACAGAAATTAATCCACTGCTAGGGAACTGGGGAACTTGGGAGAATGGTAACTAAGCAACAAGGACACTAAAGCAGACACTAGAGACACTAGAGACACTGGAGACACTGGAGACAAGACGCCGCAGGAACTGGGGAACAGAAGGAAACTACAGCGTGGGCGAGAAACGTGATTAAAGCAAACAGATCAGTTTATAGGAGAACCGAAGGAAGGACGAGATTCTGAACGGAGCTGAAGAACACGGACACGAGATGATATCTGGGGACCAGAGAACTGCTGTAAGAGGCTAAAGGAGATGAAGTAGTCTCGAGATAATGTCAATCAGGATTCAGCCAATCAGAACACAGAATCTTTGTAGCGTTCTCTTACCAAGGGGAGTTGGCCGAATTTCTTCACAGTGTTCGGGAGCTGTTTGTCCTTTAATTTCTCGAGAACCGCCTGCAGAGCCTCAATCTGTACACACACACACACACACACACACACACACAGAACCACAGAGACGTTTATTTTGTCTTCATTTAATTAATTTATAAGATTTAATTAATTTGTAATCTTGCTAATGAAATATGACTTCAAATCAAAATCTCCCTGCTAAAAATCTAATATCAAATAAGTGTATTAAAAAAAGTTAGAATTTGTTTTCAAGATTTCTTAAATTAAGTCCAACAAAACAATCAATTAAATAAATGAACAAATAAATAACTTCATGACACATGAGTGAAAATAAAGAGCGATTCCCAAATCCTACAAAATGAAAGCTCGTGGCAGAAGTGTGTAACTGTAATGTTGTGTGTGTGTGTGTGTGTGTGTGTGTGTGTGTGTGTGTTCTCACCAGGTCTTTCTCCTGTTGGGATTTGATCAGAGCTGTGTGTACGGAGCGCCGCTCGAGCGACTCGTCACAGCAGGAGAGAGCAGCAGACAGGCAGAAGGTGGCGCTGACGAGGACGAGGCAGGCGCTGGTCATGGTGATGAAGCTCACGTTAACGCTCCGTGTGTGTGTGTGTGTGTGTGTGTGGTGAGGCCGCCGCTTTATACTCGCCCTGATGCCGGGTGATAAATGATTCATTCTGACCCGTCACCTGGAGCTCAGGAACTCCACTCGGGCCGCACCCTGATTACAGCGCAGGGGTCAGAGAGCGCGCGGAGAGACACAGCTAGAAATGAGAGTCGCCGGTTAGTGATTAGCACACACACTGCAAACGGGCCGTTGCTATGGAAACGCATTAATATAACCTAATGTCAATGGCAGAGAATTAATCAACTCCTTGTGACCAATCAGAGCTCAGACAATCAAACAATCACCATAGGTCAGGTTTACCTTACAATAAACCTGATTGGTCGATCTTGTTTCCATAGCGAACAAAACCGATTGATGGTCTACGTTAGACTTCTGCAGTTAGACGCTCGTTAGTCTTACAGGAAGTGAAAGTTTCCTAATAGACCTGCAGTAATTAGAGTAAATGATCAGCGTGACATCAGAGCTATCTGTAGCTTAAAGTCCTACAGCGAGACGGGAGGCGTTAACCCGAGCACCACACGTCTCCTGTCCAATATTGACAGTGCTGTGATTGGGGACACGGGGGGCAAATGAGGGGTCAGAGGTGTGTGAGAGACTTCAGGATGTGAACACGACACACACACACACACACACACACACACACACACACGACACACACAGGTTTCAGCAACGTGCTGCAGGAACAGGAACATTAGGAACTGTGTTCCTCATCGAAGAACTTTACAGAAATCCAGGTTTAGATTCTGTTGAGGAACAGCCATGAGAGGAACCCGACTCAGAACAGACGCACACACACACATACACACACACACACACACACACACACACAATATCATAGAGAGACAACAGGATGTCATCATATGAAGACAATGGCGCCTGATAAGTCACATGGTGTGACCCGCTGGTACCGGTGCCGGGGTGTTCCTTACACTACTACTGATCTGTATTTGCTGATCCTGTACACGTACCGCACTACAGTATGTTACATACAATATCTACAATATTAAGGTACCCAGCTGTAACATGTACAGTGTTACGGAACTAACACGTGTAATACAGTGTAAGTCTTCTGGCTGTTACCGTTATGGCGTTCTTTACAAACCGAGAGTTCTTCTCTGTATAAGAGAGTGTGTGAGGTGGGTGAGGCTGAGGCGGATGCAGAAACGGTCACCAAAAACAACCCAATCGAAACCAGAATCAGGCATGAGGATGTTAACTCTAAATGCTTGGAAGCCAGATTATAAACGTGGACACGTGAGGGTTCCTGCACTGAGAGTTCCGCGTCTGCTGAAATTGTTTAGATATGACGAAAAAAATATGGGTTGACGACCTTCTTTCCTGTGACTAAGACGAGACGATGACGAGACGATGACGAGACGGATATCAGTGAACAGTGACGAAATCAACATACAATATTGTCGACAAAATAAGATGACACTAAAAAAATGTAAACTAATAAAACATCTGTCTTTATTTTCATCAACATTAGCAGTGACGGGACGTTACAAACTCAGTCATATTTAATTCTTCATCATCAGAGCAGAGACGACATTTGGGACATTTTCTTTATATTGAACCGGAGAGAAAAAGCTGATGTGTCGTAATATCGTAGGGGAAACAGTGGGGGGAACACAATTGCTGGGGAAAACTTGAAGAGATGTTGATGCGCCTCTTGGCTGAGAATCGCTGCATCAACATCTCTTCAGGTTTGTGGTATTTTCCCCAGCGATTGTGTTCCCCCACTGTTTCCCCTACATCCCATAATAATCACCCAGTTTTACAGCCTCTTTATGGTAATGATGTTTCCACATGTTAATATAATAATGTGATGAATTTTATTTCATTTTATTTTATTTTATTGTACTTTATAGTTAAAAACACATTAAGCTAATCGGTTATTAAGATGATTGTGACCCAGAGGAGCTACAGAATCCCTACAACAGTCCAAGTGTGTAAATTCATATCAACAAAAAATGTAATCATTTCAAAACACTTCTATTGTTCTGTAGTTAAAAATATAGACATGCAGCAGTTGTTATGATGTTTAAAAATAAATGTAATTAATAAATAATATAAATAATATTATGATAATAATTAATAATAATAAGCAATAATCTTATTGCTAAAATATTTAGGTTTTCATGGACTAAAACTTTCCTAAACAAACGTACAGTAAGACTGACTAAATATGATAAAAACTAACAGGGACATTTATCCTAAGACTAGCTGACAAAATTAACACTATTACAACCTAATTAATAAGATGTGCAGCTCCGGTGAAGTCCAGGTCCGGGCGGGTCCGGGTGGGTCCAGGAGGATTGAGTCACGTTGCATTTCTGTAGTATCGTCGCTTCAGAACATATAATAATGCTGAAATGTGAGGGGTGTACTTACTTTTGTGAGCTACTGTAGCTAAGCGAGTATACACACAGTTAACTGAGCTTCAGAGATAATCTTGACTTCTCTCTCATGATATTTTTTGTCGATAGTTTTTACACCCGTTCTGGTTCTGGTGAGATTTCGGATGGAAGTCGTTGAAACGGTCGTTAGTTCTGATGAACAGATCAGAACCGCGAGGTGAGAACGATCCATCACTCAGGCAGATCAATGCTGGAGTTAATGATCAGCGCAGCATTGTTCTGCTCAAAGCTTCATCTGGACAAAATACAAACTAAATACTGCTTTAAATGTTTGAAATAAAAATAAAGTCACAGTTTCGTTACAAAGTGTTAAGTTTATCCTCCAAGTGCTGTTTAGAGTTTTATTAATAATTGAGTTCAAATCTCTTGAAGTACAGTTCAGCCCTCAGAACCCTGACGTAATGATGAGGATGAGGATGGTGTAAGCAGGCTGGAAAGAATATTAAGCATATTAATCATATAAAATATATAAAATATGAAGAAAAATGATGATAATGATGATGAGGAAGAGGAGGAAGAGGATATTTGAACTAAGTGACTGAATGTTTAAGCAGAAGAATAAACTTTGTTAAGCCGCATCTCATCATCACGTAGATCAATAAAAATAATATTAAATCATTTTCGTTTGATTCTGTGAAGCTGAGGATTAAAAGCACTATACAAATAAAACTGAGGGGTTCAATAAACTGAATTTAATATTTTTTATGTTGTTAAGAAACATTCTGTGATTGTTTTTTCTTATGTAATTTCCAAACATCATTTGTCATTGTTGTGTCGTTCATAAATCAGACAAAACATTATGAAGTTTGTTTAAAACTATTAATTTGTAAAAGTAAACTTTAGTGGCTGATTAACAGAGAACACAATGATGTCTGGCTCTGTGTGAGAACCCGACCAGCTGAGCGAGAAAAACAAACAACATTCATTTATTCATTCATGTATTTATTTGGAATATGAAACTTTACTGAGCAAAAATATACACAAAAATGAGGCACCATACAGAAATTCAGTCAAAGTGAAAATGTATCAAATAAAATAAAAACTCCCTGAGATGGTGACAGGAAGAAACCTGGAGAGGAACCAGACTGAACAGGGAACCCATCCTCATCTGGGTGATAACGGATAGCAGGGATTGATCTGCACTCATACTGTGTGTTAGGAGGCTGGAAGTTCAGTATAACAGGAGATGTGGAGAAGTTCATATGGAGTCCAGTTGGTTATTGGAGGATCAGGTAGACTGTAGGAAACTCCAGTCCTGAACTATCGAGCGACTGCAGTCACGAGTCCTCAGAGACACAGCTGTCCACATCAGGACAGAGGACAGAACCGTCTTCATGGTGGAGTGGAACCGTCCCCAGTCACCACACGCGGCCCAGACTCAAGACAGGAGTGTGTCATGTTCACACAAATCATTTCACTCCGGGTCACCTGTGTAGGTGTGTGTGTAGGTGTAGGTGTGTGTGTGTGTGTGTGTGTGTGTAGGTGTGTGTGTGTGTGTGTGTGACAGGTTATTGATAAATGGTTCATATTTACACTAAACCCTGAGTGTTATAAACATCACCTCTCTCACACACACACACACACACGCGCGCGCTCCTCAATACAGATGTTGATGTGTGTGATGTTGAATCTGGGACACCAGGGGGCGCTGTGACACGGACACTAAACACGCCACACTGAACTCTGCACAACAACAACAACAACAATAATAATAATAATAATAATAATCATCATAATCCTTCTATATAATCCGTCTATATGTCGTATATAGTTATTTATTATAATAATATTATTCTAATTGTAACTACTGTTAATAATTATAGAAGTTATTTGTATTGTAATAAACAGACTGTGTGTCTCTCAGGACCTGCAGTGCAAATGTAAAGGACTTTTCTTAACAAAAGAAAAGTAATATAATTAATATAGTGTTCATTTGATTGTTTTTAATTGATTATTATTATTATTATTATTGTTGTTGTTGTTGTTGTTGTTAAAGTTGAGTTGAATATCTTGTGAATGTAAATGTGATATTTATCCTGCGCTGATTAATCAGTTTGATTATAAAGAGTTTTTTTTAAACATGTAATCCAGTTAACATGATTTAATTTAATCTTCATTATGATTAAGAGGGAACGCGCGCGCGCACACAGACATTAAGGTGAACTTGGTTTCGGTTGTAGTTTCGCCCCGCCCATCGCCCCGCCCACCGCGGCAGGTATAAGAGAGACACACTGAGAGAGACACTGAGAGAGACAGACAGTGTGTGTGTGAGACACTGAGAGAGACAGACAGTGTGTGTGTGAGACACTGAGAGAGACAGACAGTGTGTGTGTGAGACACTGAGAGAGACAGACAGTGTGTGTGTGAGACACTGAGAGAGACAGACAGTGTGTGTGTGAGACACTGAGAGAGACAGACAGTGTGTGGGTGAGACACTGAGAGAGACAGACAGTGTGTGTGTGAGACACTGAGAGAGACAGACAGTTGGATTATGACTCTCGGGGAGGTTTGGAGCTGCAGCTGCTCTCACTCACAGTAAGTCCTTATTTATACACTATAGTCTTATAATAATAATAATCACATCAATTATAATAATATACTGTAATACTGTGTGTGTGTGTGTGTGTGTGTGTGTGTGTAGGGTGGAGGGCGTGGCCGATGCTCTGGTGGAGTTGCTCTCAGCAGCGAGGCGTCAGGACTGTGTCACACTCGGAGTTTATGAAGCTGCACAACTGCTCAATGTGTGAGTTTCATCATCACAATACACACACACACACACACACACACAGAAATACAGTGGAGCCTCAGCATATGAATTTGGATGTGAGTTCTGAAGGCGATATTTCGAATTGTGATATAAACCAGATTGCGATATTTTACATGTTACCATGAAGTGCACGGAATGAAGGTGTGAGATCGTGTTTATTAAGTAAATTAAAGTTCTCGCCCCATCATCCGGAGGTCGCTGGTTCGGTTCCCGGGCGATGCTGTAACCTCCCGCAGCTGGAGGTCTAGAGAGAGCCGATTGGCCGAGCTCTCTCAGAGGGGCGGGATGAGAGGTACTTAGTGCTCCCACATTAATCACAGCTCTACAGCCAATCAGGGACGTCTGTGAGCTCACACATGCGGAGGGAGCGGATAGCGCTGTCCTCCGAGTGTGTTACGACGCCCACAACGGTGTGTGAGCGAGCAGTTTGTAACGGTGCGGTCGGCTGCATCATGTAGTTCGAAGGAAACACGATAGTCTTCGGCCCTCCCGGCTGAGTGGTAGTAGCAGCCTTAATGTGGAGCCCCCTAGTGACGGGGAGGAATTGGACACGACTAAATTAAGGAGAAAATCAGGGAAAAATTGCCCCCCCCCTAATGATTTTTTTTGTTTTTTAAATGACATAAGGGTGTTTTCCATTTATATTTCAAAATAGCACGTTTTCTCATCCCATGAGTCGATTGCGATGAAACAAACCCTAGATGTTCCCTCAAGTCCGGCCAAACACACCTGAGAGAACCCCAGTAATATTCCTTCACTAGTTTTTATGTGATGCGTGCACAGACAGACAGACAAAAATTTCCAAAACCATCCTGACGTGTCCAATATTCTGTCCCCCAAATAATTTTTCTGCAAATATTTTCTATGTACAGACACGCCCACTTCACAGTTTTATTATATGTATCGACTACCAAAAACGTACAAAAAGTCACATAGCTTTTGAACGCATGCCGAAGGCAACGTTTGTATCGTGCGGGTCGACTCTTTCAAAACCCCTTTTGCTGAATGAAAATATTTCAGTGAGGAGACTCTTATCCTAAGGTTCTACTGTAAACTCATGCCTACATTAACATATAACAGTGTACAACAAACACTAATTGTGCATGTGTGTATGCGCGCACTCTACAGGGACCCGGACAGTGTGGTCCTGTGTGTTCTAGCAGCGGACGAGGCAGACGAGTGTGACGTCGCTCTGCAGATCCACTTCACACTCCTGCAGGCATTCTGTCGCGAGGTCCACATCGACCTGCTGCGCGTCAGCGGAATGAGCCGTCTGGCCGAGGCACTGGGAGAAACGCCCACCCCAGAAGGACACGCCCACCAGCCCAAAGACCTGCACTGCATCCTGGTCACGGTGAGCTAATGTTAATGCTTACGCAGCCCTCACGCTGATGTGTGGCTTAAAAGTGAGCGATGGGGTTCTGTAAAGGAAACAGATGTTTATCGGGGCTTGTTAGCATCATGCTAACTTTAGACGGTTTTTAATATGACTATCTTGCACGTTTGGCGTTTATGCTAAAACTATTTAAAAAAAACATTTTGGATAATAAATTCTTTGTGGTAGACGTTGTAGTTTTACCCTGCTAATGCTAAGGTTTTTATCCAGAACCCACTGGTTGAACACAGGAACTTGAATGAAGTGGGTCGGTTCTGTCGAGAGAACCTCTGCAGGAACCAGTGGCTCCCTCACATCAACCTGGACGAGCGCTGAGGAGCGTCTGAGCACCAGGACCCAATGCTGCGCTGAAGACGTCAGATCTGGATCTCTCTCTCTCTCTGTCGAGCTACACATGTCGTTCCTGAGCTGCCAGTGCTCCAGACTCCCTCTGCCCTCCGGACCTGTCTGACCCATCCTGGTGCCCCACTTCTGCTTGCAGATCTCGTCACATGGACTCTACCATCACCACACCCCGTCTCTACCATCAACTCTAGAGATCAACTCTACCATGTTGACAGCTGTTTCTCTGAGGACTTGACTTGGCTGCAGTCGCTCGATAGTTCAGGACTGGAACTTCCTACAAGTCTACCCGAGTCTCCAATAACTAACTGGACTCCATATTAACATCAATTAGCATCTCCTGTTATACTGAACTGCTGCCACCTAACACACTGTATAAATGCAGATCATTTCCTGCTATCCGTTATCACCCAGATGAGGATGGGTTCCCTGTTCAGTCCGGTTCCTCTCAAGGTTTCTTCCTATTACCATCTCAGGGAGTTTTTCCTTCAGCACCGTCACACTCGGCTCGTTCATCAGGGACGATCTGATCATTCTGATCATTCACACACACTCATATCTCACACACACTTAAATCATTCTTTTGATTGTGTAAAGCTGCTTTGCAACAATGACAATTGTTGAAAGCGCTATACAAATAAAATTTAAATACAAAAGGAAACATTTATGAAGTGTTATTTTGTCCTCTGGGAGGCGCCGTGACTCTTACAGTAAATCTGTGTGTACGTTATCATTCGTGAGTTCACGGAGACAGCGCTACTCATGTGTGTACAGTAACGCCACCTCGACTCATCTAGCATTAACTTACACGTGCTAACTCCACGATGGAAGTGTGACAGAGGAGAGTGGCGCGGCTATGGCTAAGGTTTATATCCACGCTGCGTACAGGATCTCACACACAAACGGCAGGATCGAGGTCGCGTCACGTCGACCAGCAGACTGTAAATACAAAAAAGATTCATGCTGTATACAGGAGGTGCAATAAAAGATAAAAAAAAAAAAAAACACTGTATTAATTCCTTAAATAACATCACACAATTTAAGAACACTTGGGAGGGGCTTGACTTTAAACAGGAGGGGCCATAAAGAGTTACTAAACTCCATGTGGGAGGGGCTTGCTCCAAATGCTCTAAATAGGGACAGGGACTTAACAATAGGAGGGTCTTAACTCTATATGGGCGGGACTTGCTCCACATGGAGTTTAGCACTAAATAGGATTGTCTTACCATCACATGACAGGAAAACTCTACACAGGAGGAGGTTAAACTCAAATATGACGGCTTACCAAAAAACAGGAGGAGCTTATTGCAAAATGGGAGGAGCTTAACACCACACAGAATTGTAGTTTAATCTCAAATCATTTAAGCTTTTCCAGACTCTCACGTGGGTCACGACAAATTCACAACGTCTCAGCAGAAATCGAGACTCATCAGACCGGGCGACGTTTCTCTGATCTTCTGGTGTCTGATGTTGGTGAGATCATGTGACGTGTGGCCTCAGGTTCCTGGTCTTGTCTTCTGCTGCTGTAGCACATCTGCGTCAGGGTTCCACGTGTCGTGTGTTCAGAGACGCTCTTCAGCAGACCTCAGATGTAACCAGATGTTATTAGACTTCCTGTTGTCTTTCTATCAGCTCCAACCAGCCTGTTCAACTCTGACCTCTGACCTCAACAATCATGCCACACTTAGGGCCACGTAAATCCCCCCGTCTGCTGATGGCGAAGAGGACGTTTCTAGCGATCCCACATGTCTCTCACACACACTTGTGTTTTTGCAACTTTCATTTATTTGTACACATTTAGAAATATGAAGCAACGCTGCATGTATTAATACATTATTATAATTATTATAATCGTTAACACGCAACAGCTTTATAATCTATCTGGAAATGATAAAAAAAAATAAAAATTAACACCTGCTGGCACGTGGCCATGTGACATCCACATGAATATGTAAATGAGACTCACATGAATATGCAAATGAGATGGACAAACATAAATGGAGAACGAGTTCATGGATTTTGAGTCAGAGGATCAGCTCATCACACACTCCATCTAACCTGTGTGTGTGTGTGTGTCTTTCACTACATAGCGTCTACACAATGCGATATTCTCAGATAAACACACATACGGAGGTTTAAGCAAACAGCTGGACTTTTCTCGCCATGTGTGAAATAATCAGCCTCGGCCGTGTCCCAAACCAAAACTAGCTACACGTCTCACCAACAAAGCAGCGTGATGTCGCTTACGAAGCAAAAACGAAGATCGGTATGAAGAAGAGGAGGAGAACGCTGGCTGAGCGACTACAGCTAGCTCGCTCGCTCGGCTAATCTAATCGAATCTAATCTGAAGTTTAGTACGGAGTCAAACACACGAGTCACGCATATGTTATTAGCATGTTATTAAATTAGTCTTCAGACTAGTTAGCTATAGAGGAACTACGCAGCTACTAGATACATGACCGAGACGCCTGAGAGCCTACGTCTAGCACGCGCACACACACCTAGCGTTCGTCTGTAGGGTCGTCGTGACCTCTCTAGCAAGCGATTTACGTTGAGTAGTTAGAAGGGTGAGCTAAGATTAGCCAGTGAGGTAGTAAAGATGATGTTAAGGGGGAGGGGCTAAACCGTGTTTATTGGAGAAGGCAGTGTGACATCATCAGAAAACTAAAGCCACAAGTCGGATAAAAAAAAAAACTTTAAAGATTAAAGTGTTGTTTGGGACACGGCCGAAGGAGTCGATCATCGTCGTCGTCAGGGAGACTCTCAGAAGTCTTTTGGCACTGATGAAGGACACGCCCACCGTCCATCGACCAATAGGATGCGAGCGCTGTGTGGAATTTTAATAAAAATGTGGGCGGAGCTTTGGATCATGATTATGTTTACTTTCCTTGAAGGAAAAAAAAAAACATTTTCAAACACACACACACACACACTTCGACAGAATAAGAAACATTGGTCCAGATTGAACAACAGCCTACTATGATCACAGTGTGTGTTAGATTATGTAACACACACACACACACACACACACACACACACACACACACACACACACACAGGGAAACTAGATACTAATTACACAACCAGTAAACACAGACGCAATGAGTCTCTGTATGGGTGTGTGTTTTTTAAATTAGGAAATATAACAAATCCAAGATGGCCGCCAGAAGCTGTGTTCCTGCTCTTGGCGAAGTTGACCTTTGACCCCAGTGGTGCGTCTGTAGTGGAAGATTACGGTGTTCGACGTGATGGGCGAATCTCATGAACGTTTACAGAGTTTACGTCTGCTGGGGTTTAGGCTCCACCTCTTTTTCCTCTTGCTCCTCCTCCTCGTCCCCCTCCTCGTCCTCCTCCTCGTCTGTGTGCTGCTCGAGCTCGTCACGCGTGATCATCTCAAAGTCGTTTCCGTTGCTGTGCTGCGATCCGTCATCCTCTCGCCGCTCGCTGTCCGAGTCCGAGCGCCGCTCCGCCTCCTTTCCCGCCTCCTCTTCCTCTTCCTCCTCTGCTTCCTCTTCCTCTTCCTCCTTCTTCTCGCCGTCCGATTTGTCCTCGCTGTCGGATTTCTTGGCGCCCTTGCCCTCGGACTTCTCCCCTGCGCCCTTCTTGCCGTTCGACCTCGGGCCCTTGTACTCGTGTGTGTAAACGGGACGGAACGAGTCGACGAAGCCCACGTCTGCCGTCAGGTTGGGGAGGAACCAGAAGTGATGACGCCCCCCGGTGACCAGCCAGATAATCAGGAACAGAATACAGCGAGCTGCGGAGAGACCGAGAGGGGACATGGCAGTGGACATTCAGAGACAAGACGATGGTGTTATGAACAGGTTATAAAGCAGGAGACACGCCTCTCACCGACAGCCAGGAGGAGGATGCTGGCGACAAAGCAGCCTGCGCACACGCTCAGGTAGTACACGCCCACTCTCATCTCCGCCGGCCACAGGGGGAACAGCGTCGCGGCTATCACTGCGATCACTAACACACACACACCTCATGTTAACGCCACAGCCCATGAGGAGCGACACCACACTGCACGAGGCACCAGGACTGAACGTACAAATTACAAAAACCTCAGGACTTCTTAATTATTAGATTTTAATTTGCGTGATCTCGCCAAACCTGCAGTGACTCGTGTCGTTAGTCATGTGGACAATCCTCGTCATTAATGATCTTAAAACAACACACACTGAGACTTAATTACTAGTAATCGCTCGCGGCACTGCTTACAGTCACATTTATGTTTGTGGTTACAGTTTTGGTTACCTACCCAACACCAGTCCCATAGCAAAGGTTTTAAAATGGACCGGGTCATAAATCCACACGTACACCTGTGCACACACACACACACACACACACACACACACAGAAAGAGAGAGGGAGCAGAGTTTAATTTTAGATTTTTTTTAACTGTAAACCCAGTGTGTACATGTGTGTGTGTGTGTGTGTATGTATGTATACACTAAAACAGAACCTCGTTCCCATCCAGAAACAGCTGATCCTCATGAGGCTCCAGCTTAAACTTCTTCTTAACCTCCTTCTTCTTCTTTGGAGATCCTGGACTGTCATCCTACACACACACACACACACACACACACACACACACACACAGAGCATAAGGTTTCAGAACACCACCTGACCGAAACACTCTGCGTGTCAGTACAGAGGCTTACACTCTTCTCCTTCTTGGTCTCTGCAGCTTCAGCGTCTTTTTTCTTCTCTTTCTCTTTTTCTTTCTCCTTCTCTTTCTCCTTCTTGTTCTTCTTCTCCTCCTCTTTACTTCCCTCAACTTTCACCTTTTCCTTCTTCGGGTCTTTCTCTTGTTTCTTCTTCATCACTTTCAGAGCACGGTGGAAGAACTGCTTCTTCAGGAGCCTGAGAGAGAGAGAGAGAGAGAGAGAGAGAGAGAGAGTGGTAATCCGTAATCAGAACGGAACCCAGCGCCTCTGAACCAGAGATCCCAGTGAGATCCAGTCTGACCAGTCTATCACACTCACCTGTTGCAGTACTCCACCACGGACTCTCTGGTGGTGAATAAAGCCTCTTCAGGTTTCTTTGATTTGGCCCATTTAGAGTCCAGCAGACAATCCACTGCTTTAGATGCTGAAACACACACACAATCAGTAAAACAGGAAGAAATGTTTTTTTTCTTCTTTTCTTTTTAGCAGGAAGTGTGTGTGTGCTGACCTGTGAAGTAGTCGACTCGGTGGCCCATCATGTTAGTGGACTTGGTAGGGCAGTTAAAGCGCAGGTGTTTGGCCACCGCCTTCTCCTCCTTACTCGGCTCGCTCACCTCCTGCAACCGGAACGGGATATGATCTAAAACCATCGGACCAGCCATAAGAGCATCTGCACTAGGCCACACCCCCTGCTCTGATTAAGACCATTTTCACATTGGTGAAAACAAAGGTTGGTTCTGTTCAGTGCCCCAGCATGGTTGCTCCCCGTCCCCGAATCCCCCACAGGTGTGCTTTCTGATTAGCAACATCGGCAAGTAGGTTTCTCATCAAAGAAGCAACTATGCGAGCGTGCTGCGTGGACGCGACGAGGCAGTGAGGAATGCCTTAACCAGGGGTTGGTTAGATTTGTTGTTGGCACAGGTTTGACTGGTACACTGTTGTTTTTTATTATTATTCACTTGTGTGTGTGTGTGTGTGTGTGTGTGTGTGTGTGTGTGTGTGGAGTTGTGGCAGAGAGTCAGTGTCACTGGTGGTAACGGAGAGGCGCGGGCGAGAAAGTCATTTGACCACTTATTTACACTAACACACAACCTGATTAACGTTAATGAGCAGGACACGCCCCCCTGTGGGCGGGGTTTATAGCCCCGAGAGCACTGATTGGACAAAGAGACGCTGAGTGCAGGATGACGCGCGTGCCTGTGACACTGAAGTTCACCTCAGGGTCTCTATATAACCGGAAGTGAGAGATGTTTTATCTGTACATGGTGTGTGTGCGCGCGCTGAGGCCGTTATCCCACCTGCAAACACGCGGCACCAGGAACACTTATTTACTCATTTAATCTCCTCACAAACACAGCGTCTGAGCAGCACGCACACACACACACACACACACATCTCCAAAATGGCCAACTTTTCATCTCAGTTAGCATAGCCGGCTAAAAACAGCTCGCGCGCTCCGAATCCCCACAGACCCGAGCTCGTGCGGGACGCACACACCGCGACGTGACGTCACAGACAAGCGGCCTCTGTTTAAACTGAAGAAGAAAGAAGTGAAGCGGCTCACCTGGATTCGCTTCTTGTGCCTCCTGCGCTCCGCCATCATGCTAAATTCTCCCCCCTCACTCGACCGAGGCGATCACGTGACCAGGCGAGACTACCACGTCTGTAAGATTGTACCATGTGACGTGCTGACTTCTTCCTCGCTCGCGTTACAGTGTCCCTCTACTGCCCCCTAACCTCCCACATGGCACTACAGCGCGTGTGTGTGTGTGTGTGTGTGTGTGTGTGTGTGTGTGTGTGTGTCTGATCAGCCATAACATTATAACCATCTGCCTAATATTCAGTAGGTCCACCTTTTGCCTCCATAACACACACTGTGTGTTCTGACTCGGTTCTATTAGAACCAGCATTAACATTTTCACCAGATTGTTCTAACTCAGTGGTTCTCAAACTTTTCCTGTCATTCCCCACTTAAGGCGGTGGGTGAATTTTCAAGCCCCACTTGTCAACAAAATAATAACGAAATCGGCCAAGTTTACTGTTTATTGAAATATCAATTTCTAAACCAATAAGATCAAACAACACCAAGTTCAAAATAGATAAAATACACGTGCAATTGTTATAAAAGGCTTACGTTGTCACTTATCTTTGCATAATTGACCCCATGTTTATTAGCTGCTCAGCAATCGTTTGTAGTTTTTTTGCACTGGCCAATTCTGTATGTAACTTTGAATGAAGCCATTTGTGCTTTGCTGTCCACTGATTCAGATGTTACCATGTGATTCTCCTGCTGTCTGTATTCTGCCAGCTTTCTTTCAAAGACGTCCAGTGGATTATTAACGTGACTGGAGTGTGTTGTCTCTAAGTGTCTTCCTAATTTGTTGGGTCTCGTGCGGTCTACTGCCAGCGATTTAAGACACAAAACACACACGGGTCTCTCTTCTGCTCCCACCATGAATCCATGCTCAAGACAGGCTTCATTAGGGGTGGGCGATATAACCAAAATCTTCTAACACGGTAGAAGCAATTTTCTACCTCGATAACGATATATATCACAATATAGCAATTGGTATCTGAAAATGCATAAATAAAAATTCAAACACAAAGAAACTGTTTTACATAATGTCATTTTATTTAAACTGTGAATTGCTGAGGTTTGCCCCATTTTTTACTTTGGCCATATTCGTTTGGATGCTTGGATTTCAGATGATAGAAAAGGTTTGACGTGTTTCCACCACTTGTTAAAACAGTGCATTTGTGTACCTTCCAAATCATCTCATTCGTATCACTTTTCTTCTACCCAAACCAATTCCACACCACAGACGAGGCAGCTTTTCTCTTTACAATCTCCTCGTTGTTGGTTTCGTCACATGTAAGCAAACTCACTGCTGCTGCACCGTCTTCTTCCATTGTCGAAGTGTATGTGAAGCCAAACACATCAAAAGTGGGACGAAACCGCGGCACCCGATTAAACCAAATCATCATACTAGCGTTTGTCCCGCTATAGCAGGGTCCGCTTTTCGGCAAATCCGTCTCCATTTGGCACGATCGAGGGCGTCTTCAGGGGCGGCGTTGACGATCTTCGTGTCTTCCTTTATTCTGTCCATCCATCGTTTCTTCGGCCTGCCGCGTGGGCGCTGTCCACCATGGTCTAGCCGCAGGGCCGTTTTTGCCACCGAGTTGTCAACTGCGCGTACAACGTGTCCATACCACCTTCGCCACTGCAGCTGCCTTCTTCGCCTTCAGGCTCTTGTACTGTTGGTAGTCCTCATCGCTTCTGGATTGGCGCCACTTCTTCAGCGCGGCCTTCTTCTCTTTCACAGCATCCTGGACTTCTGGGTTCCACCACCACACCTGTTTGTCGATGAAGCGTTTCCTCGGTTTGGTCTTCTCCAGGACGTTAGCTGCCGCTGCTCGGATTTGGTCGGCTATCTGGTTCCATTCGGCCTCGACTGGATGGTTGCTGCCGCTGTTGAGGTCGATCGATTTTAGCGCTTCCGTGAGGTCTTTCCTGCATTCGGCCATCCTCCACCACTTGATCTTTTCTTCATTGGTGATTCTCACTTGTCTGCGTTGGCCGAGGTCTAACTTGTGGTCCATGATGAGCAGCCGGTGTGGGCAGATATTGGTAGACGGGATGACCTTGACATCAGTTATTAGTTTCAGGTGTTGCCGTCGAGTGAGGAAGTAATCGATTTGCGTTTCTCTTCCGCCACTGGAATACGTGACGAGATGCGATATCTTCTTCTTGAAGAAGGTGTTGGCCACTGCAAGATCATGGGCTTCTGCACAGTCCAGGGCGCGTTCCCCATCCTCGTTGCGGCTTCCATACCCTTGTCCACCATGGAATCTTTCATAGCCAGTCCTGTCTCGTCCAACGTGACCACTGAGGTTGCCTCCAATAACAACGTATTCTTCGGGTTCGGATGTTCGTAGAAGGGCATCGAGGCTTCCCCAGAAATCGTCTTTGTCCGCTTCCGGGCAGTTGGTCTGGGGAGCGTAACAGGAGATTACTCGTACGGTGATGGCGCCTGTGTCGATCTTGAGTGTCATGAGCTGATCCGAGATACGTGTCACTTCGACCACATTGTCCTGCAATTTCTGGCTAACCACAATTCCCATGCCATTTTGAGGCTTCTTGCCGTTGTAGTATAGCTTGAAACCGTCGCCAATATCCCTTGCCTTGGCCCCGGTCCACTTGGTCTCCTGGATGCATGCGATGTCGATGCGGCGGGTGGTGAGGGTGTCGGCCAACTCTCGGCTTCGTCCTGTCATCGTGCCGATGTTGAGGGTTCCCAAACGCAATGGTTGCTGGACTCGCTTCTTTAGCCTGCCTCGTCCATGGGCAGGTAGCCCTTGTCCACTTCTCACGACGCTTGGGCGAGGGCGCCGCGCGTCGCCTCTGGGGGACGCCCTAGCATTATCTTCCAAATGTTGAGACGGTGTTGCCATTTGACGCGACCAAGAAATGAATCGACCGATGTGTCCCTCCACCCGACGTCGAACACCCTCACCGTTAGCCAACTTCCCAGAGGGTCATTGTTACCAGCCGGCACCGCGAGGAGGTGGTGATGGGATTTTGCCGGCCTACCCGATTAAACCAAATATCTGCGCAAATACAGCGCAGCGCAACTATCTGGATAGCGCAGTTATGATCTGGTTTATTCGCGCAGCCCGGTGGATCGCGTAGCGCCGCTCGAATCACAAACCTGCGCGACTCACTGTGTTTTATTTAAAAACAATTTATTTAAAATGTCAGGACTGTTTAATATTGTTTCCGCCTTGCCATGCCTGGTTTGTACGCACGCATCCCAGCGGGGTAAAATGTACTTTTGGTGGTCGGTGCGGTTTATTTCTGTCAGAGTCGCGCAGTGCTGCCCAGTGGGTCGCGCAGGTTTCAATTCAATTTACTTGTATTAATGATCCATTTATTTGTGTGTGATTGTTTAGTTTTGAGCGTACGCTCTTCATTATCAATAAAGAAAAGCATGAATTAGAATAGGTACTTTCCTATTATTTTCCACTAATTTCCTCCGGTTCATTGCGCCCCACCTGTCATGTCTGTATTCCCCACTAGTGGGGCGCGCCACACACTTTGAGAACCACTGATCTACACTAACACTCCTAATGGATCAGACTTCACAGTCCAGCAAGTGACCCCTGACCCCCCATGACCCTGCAGCCTGCGATCATCCCACAGGAGTTTTGGAGTTGCTCTGACCCAGCTCTCTAGCCACATATATATATATATATATATATATATACACACAGGATAAATAATCAAAACGTTTTTAATAATCAAATGTCAATGAAGTAAAACATGAAATAAATAGACATTAAACCTCACTTAACCTTAATTTATGATTCGTCTTATGAAGTCTTAAACGGCTCCCAGACAAAGGCACAATTTAGTGTCATTCGGTTCGACATGCTTCGGTTATTTGCCTAAAATTTGTATGCTGGTGCAAATTTCTTGCAAAATGGTCAGAGGTTCCACTATGTGTGTTTATATATGACTTAATTTTATTACAACATAACGTTACTGAGTCTCGACCTGAGCGACTGATCAACCCCAGATCATAACACTGTCTCCAGAGGCTGTACAGTGGACACTATGCATGATGGGTGCATCGCTTCATGACCTTCCAGTCTGGACTCATCAGGTCACATGACCTTTTCCCACATCACTCCAAAGTCCAGTGTTCTGATGGACACACAGCTGTTGAGTTCTCATCACATTGTGTGTGTGTGTGTGTGTGTGTGTGTAAATGCTCTTACTTTCACTATTAAACATAGCTCTGATTTCTACCGTACATTTTTTTCCATGTGACTTCACTAAGTGTGTAAGTGATCTTCCATGACACTCATTTAGGATGTTTTTTTCTGACCACATTTCTTCCTCGAAGATGACGGGTCACTACTATCCTTCCACGGTTTAATAATGTGTTTAGCAGTTCTTAACGAAATTTTAGTAGTATCAGCAATCTCCTTAGTTGTTGTTTTTGCTTTGTGTCTGTGACATTTAATAAGACCAGGTTATTTACACAAAAAATGACTTTTATTTATTAATATATCCAAAAATAGCATTTTCAAGTCTTAGGAAAGTTTTGCATGGAACGTGGGAGACGATGTCCATGACATGTCTCCAAAATGTCTTTTTGTGGTCACATGACCAGTAAAGGAGATATCCTCAGCTTAAAGATTACAAAAAGAGCAATGTACATTCATTTTCTTTTTACCTTATTACATTATTAATTACAAAATACTTTAAGGTAGAGAGCACACATTCTTCCAGTCAGTCACATCTACATGATCATTTAAATAAACAGCAGCACTAGGTAGTTACACCTTCGTTCAAGAAGAGGAATTTAATTTTTGCCCAGTTAAAGGTAGAGGAAAAGCAGTTGATGTAAATGTACATCCAAGCTTAACTGCTGGAATCTGTGAGGACAACATACAAGAAAATTAGTGCACCCAGGGCAGGCTTAGTAACAATTACCCTTCTATGGTTGTCTACAATAAACATTAGTGCTGTCAGAATGAAGGATTCATCCAAGTGGTTAATAAAAAAAAAATATATATATATATATAATTCCTGTTACCTTCTTGGTGCTGTTACCTTCCTCGCTGGTGCTTGGTTGTGACATTTCGCTCGAATCTTGAGTCTCTATCACGGACATCTTCGTCTACTTATTACAACCTTATCAACTGAAAATGCTAATTTATTCAAACGTCCTTGCTGGAGTGTGTGACGTGACGTCATGTGCAGGTGCGATGGATCGCGTACCAACCAACAGGGTGTCGGACTGGTATGTTTATACTTCTCATCCAACCACAATCGAATTCGCTCCATCCGGATGCACTGAAAAAAATAACCCATTGGATGAACTCAATTAAATTGTGGGCAGGATTTCCATCCAATAAATATATGTAGCTCCAACTCAAATGAAATATATCCATGCACTATAATTTAATTGAGTTAGTCCAACTAATTTTTATCAAATGCAGCTACAATAAAATTACAATAAATAAAGTGATAATTATTTGTTTGTCCAACTCAAACTAATACTATTAATAGGAATTGAAGTTATTAAGTTATGTTTTCCATTTTTATTTCCAATTAAGACATGAGACAAAATCTATTTGAGGTATTTTTATTGATAACCAGTAAAACAAAAGGTGCTGCTTACACTGTAGTTTTAAATGTTACAGTAACCATCAATTTAGCATCAATAATTAAATTACACAACAATATATTCACTTTTAGACTGCAAGTTTACCCCTTAAAAAAAAAAGTGATTCAAGAGCAGTGAACTGAAATAGTATGTAAAAGCTTCATAACTGGTGAAAAATGAATTCCCAGCTATTCCGAATCCCTGAGCACAAAAAAAAACCTCTTTGTAGATGGAGAGCTTTGCACTGCCACATGTATTATTCTGAAAAGGAGAACAAAGACAATAAGCATAAAATCACACCAAACAAATGACCATAATACAGATCAGCTTGTGCCAATTACTCACCATCAGTACGAGGCTGCCCCAAAAGCTTTGTAATGCTGATCAAACTGCAAAAGATGAAATAAATACATTAGAGGTGCAAGTTCACTTGCTGGAATTCTGAAAAGGTGACTGACAACTTTGCATTTGATCACTCAGCAATTTAAAGGGCAAACTAATATTTTTATTAGATTAGCAATGATTTTACAGCTGCACTGAAGGTATATATAATAAAACAAGCATGTAAAAAGTAAACTATGCCAATTTTATTTAAAGAAAATAATAATAATAATAATAATACGTTATAGTACACTTGTTTCATCAAATGCTTAAGGCACAGTGAGCATTTGTCTCTCGGGACAACTTCAGAACAACAGAGGAGAATAAAGTATGATAAACTCAGTGTGTCCTGCCTGCACATGAGGAGAGAGGGGGAAACGTAGTGGAGGTGCTGCTGGTGAGCCACACACATGAGAAAAGTTACAATATACTAGACTCGTGCACATTCTCTCTTTCCTCTGGATAGTATTACGGTGATTTTCGGATACCAAAGCATAACCTAAACTACCGTTCAACTTGTGGTAGCAACGGTTGCGACATGGATTTCGCGGTTGTAAAAGTTAGAAGAGTCAGAATATAACCCTGTTCACTCCCACTCCTACAACAAGCGGTCCTCCGGCCTGCCTGAGATACTTAAGCACAGCAGCAGGAGAGGCTAACCTAACCTTATTAGCAAAAAAAACAAACCAACTCCAGCTTTAATCACGTTATAACCAAGCAAAATTCACCTTGCTTAATATAAAACATACTTTGGTAAATAGTAAAATACACAAATACTTACCGAGGAATGAAAGTTAAAGTCAGTAAGGTAAATGTATCATCCTCCCCACAGGTGTTGCAGCCCTAATGAGAAAATGCCTTTTTCAAAATGGTGGACAAAGATTAGTAAAGCGTGTTCTCGCACATTCTCAGTGGGCGGTTCCCTAAACGAACTAATTTACTTTAAGTTAATGAATCTCATAGGTGAAACTATGAATTTTTTTTGTGTTACAGCTATTAAATATACATTAATATTTTAAAAATTGATATATTTAAACAAAGCCAACTATATTTAAATATGTCATATTTAAGAGGGGCTTGAATCATTTTTTTGAGTGTGGCGTGGTTTATCCGGATGTTTTTTTGTTTGTTTGTTTTTTTGAATGACAAGCTGAAATAAAATAGAGTAACGAGGCTATTTTTAAAATGTAAGGAGTAGAAAGTACAGATAATTGCGTGAAGATGTAACGAGTAGAAGTAAAAAGTCGGCTGAAAAATAATTACTCCAGTAAAGTATAGATACCCAAAATTTCTACTTACAGTAAAGTAACGAAATATTTGTACTTCGTTAATTGACACCTCTGTTTGTAAATCAATAAACATTGTTTTTGAAATGTAGATAATTTGTCTGAGGCCCCCTAGTGGCAGGCTGGGGTACAGCTCGTAGGCCATGTCCAGACCCTGACTTCCATTTTAATGTACATTCTCATACATCAGTGTGCAGGTGACCATACACATCTCCCACAGTATTTAAACTCTGAGTGTGTTTCGCTAAAGATATATGATGAAAAATAACATTGTAGTAACACTGACACTGGAGTTTACAAAACTCTTAATCTTTTGTCGACCAGTGTTGGGTGTAAGGCGTTATGAAGTAACACGTTCGAGTACTCGGATTACGTGTTTGATGTAACGAGTAATCTCACGCGTTCGGTCCGCCATTAAAGTACTCAGTTATTCAGATATTTTTTCAAAAATGTAATCTGTTATTCAGACGATTTGTGTAATCCGTGAGCCAGACAGCAGTCATTCCCAATCCGTTAGTGTGTGTGTGTGAAAGATGTCCTACAAGCCCCGCCCCTGATATCTCGCCCCCCTCTGTTATACCCCTATCTCACCTATGCAGTTTGACTATACAAGGACCGACCCGCGGAAAGATGGAAACCTAATCACAACCAAAACTCGCGGTGAATCATGATGAACCGTACTTATGGCCACCGCGCAAAACTGCAACGCAAAAGTAATTAGTTATTTTAAAAAGTAACGTCCACCAACACTGTCGTTGACTTAAACCTTTGCCGAGAGACATCTCTACAGTTTAACATTTCTATATTAATAAAAAAAACTGAATATTTGAAAAAAAAATTCTTTATTTAAATATGCAAAAAGAACGCATTACAGCAAGAACAGCGATTATAAACACACTGAACTACATCATTACTTACAGTATGTACATAAGTATGTTATTTTTTTGGCCTGAAGTAATGAACCGTAATGAACTCAAGCCTAGTCAAGCTATTATTGCCTGATGTTTTATGGCAGTGTGTGTCTGTGTGTGTATGCGTGTATGTGTGTGTGTGTGTGTGTGTGTGTGCGCACAGGACATTGCCCCTCTAGGCCGGGTCGCTCATGGTGGTGGGCGTGTGCCCACTCTCCGACTCGCCCGCTCTGGGACTCTGTGTTAATTCTGTATTGCAGGTCAAAGGGGAAATCACATCACATGACCTCTCCAGATGTTTCTCCAGCGGTGGCTGAAGGGGCGGAGCAGCGAGGAGCGGGGCAGCCATGCAGAGAGCTCCGCCCATACGCCTTAAGACCTACACAAACACACAGAGTAAGCCTTATTCATGTCTAATCATCACTCTACACTACACTGTGGTTGGGTACACAGGGAGCCGCAGGAAGGTTAGTTACCACGGTAACCACAGTACCTGCTCACTCCTTATAGAGAGCTAACACTGACCGCTACAGGTAGTGCGCTGTAATGACAAGCTATTTAAAACACTAGAACTCACAAATACATGCCTGTGTGTGTGTGTGTGTGTGTGTGTGTGTGTGTGTGTGTATGTGTGTGTGCACCTGAGAGCGTATTTTGAGAGCAGGCCCGAGCTTTAGCCCCAGTGTGTCGAGTAGATGATCCTCTGTGAGCAGCGGTAAAGTTTCTCCATCGATCATGTGATCTTTAAACACCTGAATTTAACACACACACACATGCGCATGCATGTACACACAGGGTCAGAAGGTAAAACCATGTGTGTGTGTGTGTGTGTGTGTGTGTGTGTGTGTGTGTGTGTGTTACCTGAGCATGCTCAGTGCAGCTCGGTATATCACTGATAAAGTTATAAACATCGTCGACCGTCCACTTTTGAAGATCCTCGGCTGCAGAGATCTCACCCATATTCAGGAAAACGTTAGTGTGTGCTGAGAGTCACACACACACACACACACACACACACACACACACACACACACACAGAACTTTGAGTAACTTGACAGTCAGGGTAAGTAATGACAGAAAATAAAAATGATAAGTAATCCATTAACACCCCCCACCCAGACAGACAGACAGACGGCAGACAGGCAGATGGAGGTTTCAGATTCACCTTTGCTCTAGATTCATTTGTGGACAGACAGTTAGACAGATAGAAAGAAAGATAAACACAAAGTCTGTTCTGTGTTTGGAATGATTTGTCTCAGGTCAAATATACACAGACAGACAGTTGGACAGAGAGACAGAAATAGAGAGTTAGACAGACTGACGGAGCGTAACGAGCCAGACTGTTAGATCTCCCTCTCTTCTGGATTAACTTCTACAAAGACAGACAGACAGAGAGAAAAACAGAGGAGTATACAGAGTGCTCACCAGGGGGTAGTAGAGCGCTCCTTCCCAGGGGGAACATGTAAGGGAACGCTGAGAACGGCGTGGTGGGCGGGAACAGGAGCTTGTCCATGTCCTTGTTACCATTAGCGACGCTGATGCTAGCACCGTCTGTGTGTGTGCAGCCCGTCTGTCCGCTAACTTTACTCTGTTCAGCGTTTCTGTAACTTTTCCTTCCTGTTAGCTCCATTTTAGTCTGCTGAAGTTTTGCATTAGCATTAGCATCACCGCTAGTCTCCAGTCTTATCTCTGGCTCTGGTTCCTTCTCCTCTCCTGAGACTCCTCCAGGACTCTCGTCCACGTTCTTCTCCTCTGTCTGGTTCCTCTCCGGCTGAAACGCTGCACCACTGGCTGAAAACTTCTGATTGGCCGCTCTCCTGCCAGGGCGCCGCCCCCTCTCCCTCTGCAGCGTGCCGATTGGTGGGTAAGGGCCGGACATTAGGAAGCTGTTGGCGTGAAGGTCGAAGACATCGTGGCCATCGTGGAGACGATGGCGTCCTCTGAAGATGGCAGGACTGGGATGCGCGATGTGCTGGTACACCAGTGGGTTCTCCACGCCACTCAGGAACGTCTTATGCTGGTTCTCCAGCTCCTTCTGCTGCAGGATGGCGTTCATCTCCATCCTTGACAAGCCATGTTCAGGGAGGATGAGCAGTAACGATTAATAATGATTAATAAGACTCCTCACACTAGATATCAGATACAGCTTTGCACAGTGTAAGTACCTGCTTTAGCTTATGAGGGAAAAAAGGTGTGGCCAAACAGTCCTGTTCTGCCTGAGGGCATATTTCTGTTTCATTCCTCCAACACCAGCAAAATTCTGGTCCCTTAGAGGGCGCTAAGTTGCGATGAGTGATGTTGAGAATGTTACCTGGCTATGTTCTGTTTGTGGACAATCTCTTGTCGCCTAGCAACCATTTCCATGGAGTCGGGTGGAAGGAAGCCGTAACCCCCTGACGCAGGAGATTAGAAAGGAATGAGGGGACTGGAAAAAATAAACACTGTATGTGTGTGTGTGTTTTGTAGTACAATAATGATAAATATCTGACCTGCTGAACTGAAGGCTCTTCCAGTAAAGACGGCGGAGTGGGGGGGCAGCGGAGGAGCCAGGGGGCGTGGCTCAGAGGATGAGACAAGGTCAGTGGGAGGGGCCAAATCCCTACACACACACACACACACACACACATACATGTTTAGTGTAGGATATAATGCTCCGTCATCAGATAGTGATATATTAGCCTTGTTTCTACCACACACACACACACACACACACACACACCTGTCGAGGAATCGCGGATCAAGCTGCAGTCTCTTCTGCGTCTGAGCGAGAACCTGCGGGTTCAAAGCCATCGGGTTCCTCATTATCATCTCCTGCCTCTGTCTCAGTTCTGCGCACACACACACACACACACACACACACACACACACACACACACATACTGAAGTGTCCTGTAACACGTTGTATGTAGTTACGCTGATGGTGTGGAGTCTCACCTCCGACAGACACGTTGTTCACGAGTCTGTACCAGTGTTTATCATCCTGCTCTCCTAACGCCGTCATCTTCCTCAGCTGATCTCTCGGGGTCATCACACACACACACACACACTGCACAAACACATAACATAAAACACACCATGTGTATAAACTGAGACCATGTTTTGTCTTTAGGTTCGTAAACGTGATGTTATATAACAAGACATGAATCTGCAGTGTGTAATCCTGGCGTGTGTTTGTTGTGTGTTTGTGCAGCATCTGCTGACCCACATGTCCTTTAACTCCAAGCTAATCATCGCTTTAGCTAATTCCTGAGTGTGCAGCACTTTAGCGAGATGTGTTAGCTGTAATCCTGCGCTTTATCGTTTTACCCTCAGCAAACCTTCCTGTAATCACCGCCACGATCAGGCCATGCTAACCGCTAAGCTCATTATCCTCCAGCAGCACCGGGCATGTCCTGGGCACACCTCCTCCTCCTCACACACACACACACACACACACACACACACACGCTACACTTACATTTAAATCCATACATCTTTGATAAGAGTTTTATTTATGGGTTCTTGTTTCAGGTTCCCCTGATTTGTTCTGTAAAATATTTCTATTTTTAAAACAGTGGATGTGAAAAAAATGAAAAAAAGGTTGAAAAATTCCTTCCATTTGAATAAAGAAATACAGAAATAAAGAAAATCCATTTACATCTCTGTTTTCTGACTGAAGGTGCCTAAAGCAGGAGGCGTGGCTTTATCTGAATAAATGTAAATATCTAAATATACTACACATGTAATTGCAGAACTGTGACAACTACAGAGGAATAAAGCTAATGAGCCATACAATGAAGCTGTGGGAAAGAGTAGTGGAGGCTCGGTTAAGGGCAGAGGTGAGGATTTTTGAGCAGTAATATGGTTTCATGCCTAGAAAGAGTACATCAGATGCAGTATTTGCTTTGAGGATGCTGATGGAGAAGTACAGAGAAGGTAATAAAGAGTTGCATTGTGTCTTTGGACATTGTTTCTTTAGATTTAGAGAAAGCGTACGACAGGGTGTCGAGAGAGGAGCTGTGGTGTTGTATGAGGAAGTCTGGAGTGGCAGAGAAGTATGTTAGAGTGGTGCAGGACATGTATGAGAGCTGTAAGACAGTGGTGAGATGTGCTGTAGATGTGACAGAAGAGTTCAAGGTGGAGGTGGGTCTGCATCAAGGATCGGCTCTGAGCCCCTTTTTGTTTCCTCTGGTGATGGACAGGATGACAGATGAGGTTAAACAGGAGTCTCCATGGACTATGATGTTTGCAGATGACATTGTGCTTTGTAGCGAGAGCAGGGAACAGGTGGAGGAAAATTTGGAGAGGTGGAGGTACGCTCTGGAAAGCAGAGGAATGAAGGTTAGCCGCAGCAAGACGGAATACATGTGTGTGAATGAGAGGGACCCAAGAGGAACGGTGAGGATACAGGGAGCAGAGGTAAAGAAGGTGCAGGATTTTAAGTACTTAGTGTCAACGGTCCAGAGCAACGGAGAGTGTGGAAAGGAGGTGAAGAGACGAGTACAGGCAGGTTGGAATGGGTGGAGAAAAGTGTCAGGTGTGTTGTGCGATAAAAGAGCATCAGCGAGAATGAAAGGAAAGGTGTACAGGACAGTGGTGAGACCAGCGATGCTTTACGGCTTAGAGACAGTGGCACTGAAGAAAAGACAGGAGGCAGAGCTAGAGGTAGCAGAGCTGAAGATGTTGAGGTTCTCCTTAGGAGTGACAAGGATGGATAGGATCAAGAATGAGTTCATCAGAGGGACAACCCATGTGAGATGTTTTGGAGATAAAGTCAGAGAGGCCAGATTGAGGTGGTTTGGACATGTTCAGAGGAGAGATGGTGAATATATCAGTAGAAGGATGCTGAGGTTGGAACTGCCAGGCAGGAGGTCTAGAGGAAGACCAAAGAGGAGATTTATGGATGCAGTGAGTACAGTGGTCCTGAAGTGTAAAACAAATTAACAAAACTGAAAACAAAAAAAGACAAAACCCAAAACAAAATAACAAATTCAAAACCAACTTAACAAAATGGAAAACAAAATAACTAATTCAAAAACAAAATAACAAAAGCAAAAACAAAACAACAAAACAACAAAACCCAAATTTAGTTTTGGGTTTTGTTGTTTTGTTTTTGTTTTTGTTATTTTGTTTTCGGATTTGTTAATTTGGTTTTGACTTTGTTAACTTGTTTTCCGTTTTGTTAATTTGTTTTGCACTTATATCTTGAGTGACAGATGTCTCGTTGGGACATTCTCGTAAGAATTCCATTCGCAAACTATACCTACCTTTTCCGGTTTGTATCTGACCAGCCCTCGGGGTCCGTGTATATTTTGGTATTTGAAATTATCATTTAAAAAAGAAAACCAAAAAATAAAAATACACACTTATTTGACTTTTAATTAAAATAAAACAATAATGGAAAATGAAAACGGTTATTTTTCTATGTTTCCTTTTGTGTATCAGAAAGGAATAATGCAAGAAAACAAAAACCAGAAACAAATCGTTATTTAATTAGTAAGAAGCCGGAAGTCCGGCCGGTGTTCCGGGAAATTCAGTTTCCCTATGTTTCCCATGACGTCACTCGCTACCTAACGCTGAGAAGGCAAACGAGGATGTTAACAGTTATTCTCTCGTTTTAAAGTGTTTCTACGATCTTTGTGAATTAAACAACTAACCTATGCAAAACAATCGAGTGTCTTTTCGCTTTTTTTTGGTATATTTGAAGATAATTCGGACGTTTTAAGCCGCTGCAAAAGGCTGGTTTGCTGGGCGAGTCCTGACATCACGACTACTTTTATTACACGTACATTAGCTGTGTGATGATAGATGTGATACTGATTCATTCTAAATATATATTAAGGTTATACTTTGTAATTTATTATAGCACGTAACTCAAGGGTAGAGAGAGTGTATACGCGTGATAACCAGGAAACTCTTTTTTTTTTTAACCCACTCAAACATCCGGTTTTATGGTGTACATATCAAACACACAGGTACGCCACACTCATAGTTATTCATGTCTGTCTGTCTGTCTGTCTATCTATCTTTCTATCTATCTATCTATCTATCTAAACACCCGCATATGATGGGGAAACATGATATCCTGAAATCCATGATATACTGTATGGATATCCATGATAAAACAGACACACATAATTGGCACAGCACATATTATAATAGCACTTTTACATTAAATAATGTATCTGAATTGGTTATTTTTCTTTAATTTCACAAAATATGGAAACTTGAAGTTTATTACACATGTTAACTGGGTGAATTGATTTCCAGGAGTCTCTTGTTAAAAATAGTGTTTAAAAAAACATCATCTCTCTGTATTACCTAAGCACACATGTCTCTGAGGCAGTTTCAGACAGCCCTGATACTTCCACAGCCAGTAGGGAAACAGATTTTCCTGATCATCAACAGAAGAAGAGATCCTTCCGGTTTTAGAGAACGAAAATGCAGCTATTTTTTCGTTTCTAAGCTCTAGAACTTTCTTTATTCAAAGTATAAACGAGAAAAGAAAATCAAGTCTAATTTTAAAAAGGTGTCTGACATTTTAAAATAAAAAACAAATATAACTCTTATTTTCATTTTTTGATTTTTGTTTATAATTTGTAGTTTCTTTTTATAAACAAAAATAAAAAAATGAACGCGGACCTATTTTGTATCCCATTTAATTAAGTTGGTTTTTAATTTGTTATTTTGTTTTCAGTTTAGTTTTTTTGTTTTCTGTTTTGTTCATTTGTTTTGCACTTCAGGGCAACCGTAGATTTAACTTCACACACACACTGCAGTCTGTTTTTGAAAGGTGTGGCTTTGTGATGTAACGTTTTGAAAATTTATATTTGGATATTATATTATTTCAATAATTCATTAGTAATGAATAACTGGTCATTAATTATTCATGACGGATGTACTGTAAATCTTAATCAAAACAAACACATTTATATTGTTTCATTACTGTGTGTGTGTGTGTATGTGTGTGTGTGTGTGTGTCCTGCTAATCTGAGTGCAGGATTTGTTAACTTGTAATCTCATTAAAGGAGAGGATTAAAGGGGAAACTGCTGACGACTTACACTGAGCCATCATCATCATCCTCATCCTCATTATCATGTTCCATATGGCGTTTATAAACACTCTAATGTTATATTATTTGCATTAGCATTAGCTACACCAGTAAAAAGACAAATGCCACTTTAGCCCTTTAATCTTAGGTTTGGAACATTGTGTGTGTTTGTGTGTGTGTGTGTGTGTGTGTGTGCGCGCGCGTTAGTTAGCGCAGTGCAATTGCAGGCTCAGGATAAGAACTTTCCTCTAGCATGACGGCCTCTGCGGGCCAGTCATTCTGCAGCATCTGTGATAATTACATTACATTTGTCTGATGAATATTTATAGACACATTTGCATAAACGTTGAGTCAGAGTTGTACAAACATCAGTCGTTTAGTAGAGCTCATATAAATCACAAGAATGCATTTATTTATTTAATTGTTTAAAAATGTTTTGTTTATTAATTTCATAGTTTTATATGCTTATTATTGTGTTTTTTTATTCACTTTTCTTGATTTTTTATTTTTTATTTGGTAGTTCTGTCATTTTTTTTTTTACAAATATATTACACCATTATTTTTATGTACATTTCCTTGTTTGTTTATTAATTGGTTAGCTTATGAATAACAAATTACCTTACTAAATAGTAATAATAATTATATTAATAAACTGTTCATTTGTTCTTGGATTGATTATTATATCCATTACATATTTATTTATGTATTTATATTTAAATTTCTTGTTATTTACTATTAAAAATCTATTCATTATTATTTCGATTAAACATTTTCTTAAACATTTTTATTCGTTCTCTATATGAGAATAACATGGAGGTGTGAGACCACAGTGCCAACCAAAACGCCACCGCACCGCCTTAAAGATTTTTATAGTTTTTATACAACTACAACATCACTATTATTATTATTATTATTATTATGCAATGTATAGAAGGTTTTATTAACAAACACATCATGGTACACATGACACAGAGTGCTGAGGGAGATGTTACACTGACCTGAGGTCCCGGTGCAGACGAGACACGAGCCGGAGACAAACCGAGAAGTGAACAAAGTGTACAAGCTGGTGTAGAGACGCGCTCAGATCTGTACCGTGCTCCTGGAAGAGATGTAATGTTCTCCACGTATGTTTCTGTGTGAGTATGTGTGCATGTGTGTGTAAAACAGATATTTGAACAGAGATTTAGCCCTGCATTAGCATAGCGTGTCCTGCTGTAATCTTCACTGAGGGTAATGAAGTGTGCAGCATGAGTGAGCTCATTAAACTCCCATAATCCCCCATAACACTCACAAAGCCTCCCCTCACATACACACACATATGTGTGCTTCATATGCTTCTCAACACCTTCTGCACTATTAACAGTAAGGGTGTTGGGTCGAGCCCCTTCTGTAGGGCTGTGAGTAAACCTGTATAAGTGACAGCTCATAACACATGCAGCATGGTACAGTACACACAGTTCAGTCTACATGATAAGAACTCTTCATAAGAGTTTCCTCTCGGTTATAGAGACTTCCTGCACATGCAACGTTAAACTGGTGAAACCTTAAGGGGTCGAGAATCAGGCGTTTAAGTCAAACCGGGACTTGTGATTAAATTTATGGTGAATAAAGGCGTACACAGTGCAGTGATGAGACTCTTAGCCGCAGTAAAACATGTGAAGAATGCAAACGTGTTAAAGAAGGCCGTACGTCTGTGAACATTCAGCAAGGGAAACGCCTGATCACTGAAAATCAACTCGAGGAAGAGACTGTGTGTGGAAACTGTACACACACTCATTCACCAACACCATTTGCACGTTACAAGAATTGGGCTGGGTGTTACTGCCACACCCCACCCCTGTACTGTCCTGACCTCCAAGACATTTACACATGGAGTTAGGGGGTGACTGAGTGGGGTAGTGGTAAGAAGTGTCACCTTGCATCTCCAGGGTCACGGTTTGATTCCCGCCTCAGGGTTTGTGTGTATATGGAGTTTGCATGTTCTCCCCATGCTTGGTGGGTTTCCTCTGAGTACTCCGATTTCCTCCCACTGTCCAAAGACATGCAGATTGGGCTAATTGGCGTTCCCAAATTGCCCATAGTGTGTGTGTGCCCTGTGATGGATTGGCACCCTGTTCAGGGTGAACTCTGCCTCATGCCTTAAGTCTCCTGGGATAGGCTCCGTCACTAGTGACCCTGTATACAGGATAAAACGATATAGCGACCAGCGGTCCGATCATGGGTTCGGCGTACTGGAAAATCTTTCTACCTTGATGGTACCCAAGCACTAGTGAAAAAAGACAAAACCTGAAGCACACATTCAGATGTCTTAAATGTAAAAGGTAATTAATGCCACTGTTAAATACTTTATTTCTTTGTTTAAAAATTTTTTGTTTAAGTTTTCTTCTCTCACACACACACACACACACACACACACACACACACAGGTGCTGACTTTTTAATAATCTTATTAATGTTCAAGGTGAAACGAAATGAACCAAACGGAGTCGAATCTTTTTAAAAGATCCATTGAACACGGAACTGTTCTGACGCAGGGTGAGATTGACATAAGTCACAGCCAATCAGCTTCAGATAGGCGGGGGTTGTTGCCACTGGGCGTGGTTGACGCTTTCCGGTTACAGTGTCGTCGGAGAGGCAGTGTTGTGTCACGCGCTCGCAGCCACGTTCAGACTGAAAGCCTTCTGAGGTGATTTTTTTTCCATTGTTTTTGAGAAAGATTTGGAGCGGAGGTGAAGTAGAGGTAAGATTAAGAAAATATCTGACCTAACAATCAATCACGAATCGTTTTCTAAATTGTAATACTGAAAATGACGCTGTGATTTGTTAGCATGTAGCTAACCGGGCGTTTTCTGAGGTAACCGGGTGCGGCCTGCTCGCGCGCCTAAAGCCTCGGCGTGTGAAAGAGAAGAGAGCGCGCGCGGGAATCAGATTCTGCATAAAAATAAAAAAAAAATCTGTGTCGATAGTTAAATAAATATAAATAACTGCAAACAATAATAATAAAAAAAGAAGTTCGAGTTGGATTTTAACGCCGTGAAACGAAAGAAAAAAAACCCGCATCGCTTTGTCGTTATTAGCGCCGACTCGTCGCTCTTAGCTACCATGCTAATGTGTAACCCTGACAGGAAAGCTAACAAACATGGCGTCGTCTCAAACGGCGCCATTTTGGAGACTACATAGTGCGTATAGTGAGCGAGGCGGTGTGTTGAAGGTGTGTAAAGGGAACTGTGGTATTTGGGACGCGCTAGTTATGCTAGATGGAGCTCGTTTAAGCAACAATTGAAAGAGTTAGCCATGAAATAAATAGCGTCGTGTTTGTTTAGGACGTTACGATAGAAGCAGATACAGTTGTTCCCTCAGACATTTTGTAAATAATAAAAGTAGGTTTTACACGCACACTTGCACACGATGATGAGATCTTATATTATATTAGATCTATATATTATGTAGTGTCCAGAGGTGTAAAGAGAATTTTGTAATTAAGTAAATTTTGTACAAGCAAAGTTACCCTTATAAAGTATTCTACTAGTAGTATATTCTACTCAAGTAAAAAGTAGCTCATTGAAAATTTACTCAGAGTAAAAATTACTAAGTTACTTTTTTAACAGGTGGGGGTGGAACATCTTTGCATAATAAATCTGTTCCCTTTGTTGTGCTTGAAACCAAAGTGGTCGCTTAAATATGACCAGGGATTTGCTTCATAAGAATTTGTTGGCATTTCACTTCCAGCTGTGTCTGCATCACTGACATCTGTTTGTCTCCATCGTTCTTGTGACTTTAGCGCGTTTGTTCTCCATCAATCAATCAGTGCAGTGGTTTCCGGGGTGCAATTTTTTTCATTCCCAGTTGTATTATTTGTATTATTATTAATTTTCATAAATTTTTTTTTTTTACTCGGTAGCGAATATGATTTAAAATGTAGTGAAGTACAATACTTTGAATCAAACGTACTTAAGTAAAAGTAAAATTACAGATTTGAGAAACTACTTTAAAAGTAGAAGTACACAAACTACTCAATTACAGTAATGCGAGTAAATGTAATTCATTACTTTCCACCTCTGACAGTGTTAAGACTGAGTCTAGTGAAAGTGAGGTGTTGAAAATACACGCTGAAGCTCTCCTGCCTGATGGCTCCTATGTTTTTTCCACAGGTATTAACAGAAGCCGGCTCATCTTTATCTTTCATTTAATTTCATTTTTCCCTTTTTTGATTTCGTTGTCCCTGCTTCTCAATCCAAAGTCTCTTCGTGTTTTATAAAAAAAAAAATACCCCCCCCCCCCCATTATTATTATAATATTTTTTAAGCATTTTTCCACTTTTCTATTTTTAAATCAGCGTGTATTTTATCACCTCATTTTGTTTCTTTGGTGTCTTCAGATCAGAGTTGGGATCTGTGACGGCTCTTCATGGCAGTCAGAAGGGGACACGTTAGATACTTAAAAGTGAGTAGACTCTATCTATTAGGGATACCGTGTGTGTGAGAGAGAGAGAGAGAGAGAGAGAGACACTTTCACCTCATGGTTTGCGCCAGGTTTCGTCATTTCGCTGTTCAACCCTGTTGAAGAGTGGGTGAGGTGAGTTTAGCTAGGTTGTGCCACGCTCACAGAGTGGCATTATTAAACAAATAAGTCAAAATTATTTCTTACTTCAGTCATTTCTGCGACGATTTAACCAAGACGAGTTCTGCTGATTGATCGTAATATTAGAAGAAACGTGCAAAAATAAAAATGTAGGTTTGAAGGAGGTATCGGAGATCTAGTACAGCTAGGCCGCTGTGTGCGCGCGACTTCTTGCAGAATAATTTACTATTTTCTCCAGATCAGTGCACCGTTTTATTTACGGTTCACTGCAATGTATAGCTGTTAGTATCTCATCATTGTTCGTGTGTGGTCACGCTCACAAGCAACAAGATTAATCTTGGATACAAATCCTTTATCTATTCATTTATTTGGAAAACACAAGGACAGTAAGGATAAGAGAAAAACACCCATGGGCCAGAGTGTACAGGTCAGATGGCTAGAGGTTACAGGTCAGATCTTCTACAACGCAAAAATCTAATTTTATTAAATTTAAGTGTAAGCTATAGTTACTGAAATATATTTCTTTATCTAAGTTTTTACTAATTTGTTACATTTATCAACTTTTTTTGCTTTCTTTTTTTCTTTTATTTCCTTTTATTTTTATATTTATTTATTTTTCCTCCATTCATTTATTTTCAAAGCACGCTTTTTACGTCTTGAGTTTATTCCCTCTGTTTATTAAAGCTTTAACGATTAAACAACATAACATTTATTTGAAGTACATTTTTAAGCCTTAGCAGTGTATTAGCCCGAACAGTCACTAGTACACGATTACCTCCCCTCACTGATGTCATTATTCCTCCCTCCATCTCTCAGGAGGTGTACGACATGTCGAACGGTTACGAGGATCACATGCTGGAGGACATGAAGGACAGCAAGACGAATCTGATCGTCAATTATTTGCCACAGAACATGTCTCAGGACGAGCTGCGCAGTCTCTTCAGCAGCATCGGCGAGGTGGAGAGTGCAAAGCTCATCCGAGATAAAGTTGCCGGTTCGTATACATATAATCTAAATATCTCAAACACCCATATCTCAACGATACACACCGATAAGTCCGGAAAATATCCTAATCTCGTAAAATAAAAAAAAGAATAAATAAAAAAAAGGTTAATGACTTTCTAACTGCTTTAGGGGGTTTTTTCCAGCTCAATTTTAATATTTTTTTACTCAAGGTTTGTCCAGATTTTTTTCCCCTGCAACATGGTTAATTCATTTCTGATATTTTAATGATTTGTTTCTTTCTATTCGTAAGGTTTGTTTGTTGGTTTGTTGGTTTGTTTGTTTTGTTTGGTTCAGTTTGGTTGTTTTTATTGTTTTGCTTTTGTGTTGTTTTCTCCAGGCCACAGTTTAGGGTACGGCTTTGTTAACTATGTAAACCCTAATGATGCAGAAAGAGCAATCAGTACTCTGAATGGCTTGAGGCTACAGTCTAAAACCATCAAGGTAATATTACATCACTACATATTCTACATCACGCCTGGCCTTTTACGCGTTGGTTCGTCTTTTACTTTCATTCTGTTCAGTAAAGCTGTCAGTTTGGGTTGTGTACGGTTCACTCAGTAACACTCCACACTAAGGCCTGGGTTATACTTGATGCATGATTTGCACGCACGCTCAACTGGGTACTCAGTTTAAATCCTTGTTTGGTGTCCAGTTTCTGGAGCCAAAATGTTCCTGAGTGTCCGGTTGCACTCCAAGTGTTCATGTCCCCCCCCCCCCCCCCTTTAAATCATGATCTACATCTCCGATTAAAATCTTTGACCCTTCTCTGGAAAGTATTTACTGATCTGGAAGATCTAGCAGAGTTCTACTCAGAGAAGAGCTTTTAAGGTTCTCAGTAGCAAAACACATTGGATTTAAAACACGCCACTGACATCACGTGAGGTTGTCCATGTGAGGTCAGCCCCATCCGGATTACTCTAGTACAGTTAAACTCCGATGATATACACAGGATACAGCGCAGCAGCCGCCATGTCCATATATAAGAGCAAGTATATTCCAGGCTGGAGAGATGGATGTTAATAACCTGTTCCGCTCTTAAGGACTTAACTATCGTTCATTATATATTCATATTTATTAAGCCTTATGCAGTGAGTTAAGTGCAACATTTCTTTAAGTTGTATTTTTTTCACGCTGCCTGAAATTAACAAACGTTTTTTTTGTGGGGTTTTTTAAAAACATGTTTTAAAGAGATCGTTAACATGCTAACCTACTTGCATAGATGCTGCTGTCTAGATTTTTCAGTCACGTGTCTTTAACATAGTTCTGTTTGGGACCAATCCCGTCTCTGTTAACTGCATTAGAATTGTGTTATTGGTGATAACACGTACCTGAGGGTTTCTGAAATCGCTGTCTTGTTAACGTTGTGTGCGCTGTGTGGTTTTATTTCTTCGATGCAGGTGTCGTTCGCACGCCCAAGCTCAGACTCCATCAAGGACGCCAACCTGTATATCAGCGGCCTTCCTAAGAACATGACGCAGAAGGACGTGGAGGACATGTTTTTACGCTACGGACACATCATTAACTCACGCGTGCTTGTCGATCAGACAACAGGTGAGCCGGAAACCTTTAGACCGTCTGCTAATAACATCGCGTCTGGTGAGCACTTCATGACGCCCTGTCCTCTCTTCTCCTGTTCCTGTCAGGTCTTTCTCGCGGCGTTGCGTTCATACGCTTTGACAAGCGCTCAGAGGCAGAGGACGCTGTTAAAGAACTGAACGGACAGAAACCTCCTGGCGCTGCTGAAGTCATCACCGTTAAGTTCGCTGCCAATCCCAATCAGATTAAAAACACACAGGTCATCCCACAGGTCTATCACACGCAGTCTCGTCGCTTCGGAGGACCTGTACATCACCAGGCCCAAAGATTCAGGTACACGCGCCATCTCCCTCTCTCTCTCTCACACACACACACACACACACACACAGCACCGTGTGATCAGATGGTCGAGTACATTCTGACACATGACTGACTGCAATTTTCCTACCAGACCACTAATAGTAAAATTTTTCTGTTCTATTTTAATTTAAGACAGATTACCATACCTCTAAATTAAGTTGAGTTTATTATGTTTGGTCTGTCTCTGACTTTTTTTGTTTTGCTGGATTGACTGCTCACAAAGTCAACACGTATTTGGTTTAGAATCTATGGTTCAGAATTATAGTCCATTCATGGATTTTATACATTTGTACACTCATGCACACTTGCACTTACCCTGGACATTTCTGGTCATTTGTAGACACTAATGTTTAATTTTGCACACTTTGGTCATTTAATTTCTGCATACTTTCTGAACATTTATATCCATTTCATTTTTCACACTTTTGCATATTTGTAAAGTCATTACTGTGTATATTTTGTACAGCTAGGTTTTTTTTTCTTTATTATTTCTACATAGTTTAAATTCGGTTCTCTATTTTATTCATTATTCTCTAATTTATTTCTATTGATAATTTATATTTTAAAGGTTTCACTGCATATCGTACTGTGTATGTGACCAAATAAAATTTGAATTTGATTTGAAAATTTGAATTTGTTCATTCACACATAAAAATTTGCATGTATTTAGCTTTTCGTTGTTCTCTTTTAAGCCGTTCGGAACACACCGTAGCACTCGTAGCCGATCACGGTATGTGAATAATGTCTCTCTTTGTGTGTGTGTGTGTGTGTAGGTTCTCCCCTATGGGTGTGGACCACATGGGCGGTATGTCTGGGGCGAACATGGGCTCGAGCACTCAGGCCGGGTGGTGCATCTTCATCTATAACCTCGGTCCAGACGCAGACGAGGGAATCCTGTGGCAGATGTTCGGGCCGTTCGGCGCCGTCACCAATGTCAAAGTGATTCGCGACTTCAACACCAACAAGTGCAAAGGCTTCGGCTTCGTCACCATGACCAACTACGAGGAGGCGGCCGTGGCTATCGCCAGCCTGAACGGCTACAGACTGGGGGACAAGATCCTTCAGGTGTCCTTCAAAACCAGCAAGACGCACAAGTAGACAGACGCTGCTGGGTGGGGGGGAAGCCGCTGTTTTAGAGTTTCATCTGCTTCTCTCTCTCACACACACACTGCGCTCATCATCGATATCAAACACACACACACGCCCCTCATGTCATGCCGCTACATCCCTGCACTCAGAGTGGCAACAGTAAAGTCCATCATTTTAACGTTGTAACGCGTCATTTAGCTGGTTATTGCCGTGTGTTCGTCCGTTCTGCACCGCTGCAGTCTCTCCTAAGGCTGTGACTGAATTATCAGAAGTTACACACAATGCTCTTTCTACCCCCCCCCCCCCCCTCCTCCGTTTTTTCTTTTCTTTTTCTTTTGTAGTATATTTACTTGGTGTAGCCATGGTAGGATTTTTCTCCCTGTAAGCGGGGTTGAGAATTTGAAACCCCAGTAGTAGTTTTTGTTTTTTGTTTCCAGTTTTGAGGTACAAAATTACAAGTGTATTTCTATTTTGTTTTTCTTTATAACTTAATGTTTTTCCATGTATTAACCAGTTTGTGTAGTTTCCAGTTCTTGATGTGTGTAGTATTGTTAGACACCAACACACTTACACACACACACACCCCTACACACACACACACACAGGTCATGGCGCTTTTGTTGCATGGCTGTTATCATAAGATCAGATTTGAAAGTCTTAATAGCTGTAATAGATCTGAAATGATTTGTTCCTGCTAATAACGATATACGTGTTCATGCTGCAGCCTGTGACATTTCTGGCGCCCTCTGCTGACTATGTGGAACTGCATTATAAATATGGAGGAATTGATGGATTTTTTTTTTCTAAAAATGGGCGGGGCTAATGTACAGAAAAGGAAACTAACTTGTAGTCTGAACACCTTGCACAGTTTATCAGCTAGTTTTTTTTCCCTTTTACTGCAAGTCCATGGCTAGGTTAGGAATAGTTTATGATTATTATGCGATGTTTGTTTTAGACTCTCGCTCCCAGGACACGGTTTCAAAGTTTGCTGCCCCCCCCCCCCCCCCCCCCAATTTTTTTTCCCTTTTCTGGTTTTTTTTTTTTTTTTTTTACACCCTGAGGCACTTTTTCTCGACCGAGCCCTGTGGCGTGTCAAGCGAAGCAGAAAGTGTTGCTTTATTTAATCAATCCTGTGAGTTAAAAAAAATAAATAAGTGACGGAGAGAGAGAAAAAGTAAGAAGGACCAAAGATGTGGATAATTCTCCAGGAAAAATGATGACTAACTGAAGTTTCCCCTGTTTTCATTTCAGCTTCAAGTTTATTTGCTTAGTTTTTTTCCATTTTTTTCCTTTTCTTTAATTGCTTTATTTACTCTCATGTGAATTTTGTTGTATTATTTTTCTTTTCTCAGTACTAAAGATTAAAAAAAAAACTTTTGATCTTTTTGTTTGGTTGTGTTTTTGAGATTGAGAATTCTGATCATTAAATTTTATTTTGATTTGCCGAACATTTTGTTTAGTTTCATTCATTTCGTCTTGATTTTATTTGTTTGGTTTATTTTACTATTTTGCATTAGACAGCCATTATGTTTGTCTGTCGCGTGTCATGGCTTGGATTAGATTAGTGTTTAAAGCAGCGCCACTACTGTTTTTTGTAAATATTTATTTATGGCTAGATGTTAATTTCAGTGTTGGTAATCGTTCACATTCAGTTGTCAGCCAGGACGTCATTAAATTCATACAATAATAATGAGTGAAGAGTCTCCGTATCGAGTGTTTACTTTAACGCCAGTTTTATGATCTGTAGCCATATCAGGCAGAGACAAGGATGTAAAAACATCATCTGATGAAGGAAACTCGTCTCTACAGCGCGGTGCCTGATTCCCCAAGCTGTGATTTGATCGGCCCACAGTCTGTCTCGTGGAGCTGCTGAGTGTGTTTTTCTCATTTATTAAGTTACAGTGCTGTAGCTGCAGCTAGCTGTGCCATCCTCACCGTCTCAGTTCTGTGTAACCATGGCAACAAGAATCACTATTGTTGCCATGGTTGTTACATTGATTTGTCTCTTGCTTTTTCTCTTGTTCTGTCCCAGTGTTTCTCGCGCTCTCTCTCTCTCCTCCCCCCTTGTTTCTGTTTTTCCTCTCTTTCAGTGCATGCAAAGGTGATGAAGGGCAAGCTTGAGATTTTGTTGTTTGTTTCTCACACACGCACACAGATCCGTTAGTGTTGTGTATAAGCTGCCTGTGTGTAAGAACGTGATGTTGAAGTGAGGAGTGTATTTGTCCTGCTCTGAACTATTGGTGGTGACGTGCAGTGTTTTCGCATTCGTGTGTGTGTGTGTGAGAGAGGGAGTGAGTGAGTTATTTATTGTTGTACATGTTCACTGAATATTATGTTTTTTTTTTATTTTATTGCCATTTTAAGATTGTGGTGTTTATTTCAAATAAAATACCAAACAATGGGAAACTGTCTTGTGTTCAAGATTGAACTTCACACACACACACACAGGGTGTCTTGTGTAGATCCAGCCCTGTGGCATTCTTCTCTTCATTAGTTGATGCACAAACTTTATCTGAGAATCGGGGTATGTGACCCAGGATCTAACGGTTCTGTCAGAATCCACACGTGGTCCTGGAGTGGAACAGAAGTGCTGGAAGTGTGTGTATAATCTGATGAGGTATCGCACACGCGGGTGGACACTGAGTCGCACAGATTATTCACTACAAGGTCTTTTGTTGATGATCAGTCTGGTTTTAAGGCTCTTCACAGTACTGAAATAGCTCTGTTAAGGGTCTTAAATGACTATCATACTACTGATTCTTTTGCTCCTTGACTTAACATCTGTCTTTGATACAGTAGGTCATGACATCCTTCTGTCATGCTTAGAACACTGAGTCGGAATTAGAGGGACAGCTCTAGACTGGTTTAGGTCCTATCTTATTGATTGAACATTTTCTGTTAATCTTGGAGATCTTGAGTCCTCTGACATATGGGGTCCCACAGGGGTCTATCCTTGGACCCCGTTTTTCTCTTTGTATTTGTTGCCGCTCTGCTATATCCTGAGAAAACATGGCATTTCCATTCACTGCTATGCAGGAGATTTATCTCCTGTTAAAACAGAAGGAAGGCTACTCTGTCAAGCCTCTGTTAACATGTCTAGATGACATAAAGACATGATTTTTTACATTTTAATGATAAAAAGACAAGGCTTTGGTATTTGGTCCTGATGGGTTCCACCTCTGGATTTAGGAGCCTTGGAACAGTATGTTAAACCCACAGCGCCAAATTTGGGTATTATTTTTGATAAACAGGGCCTTAAATTTGAGAAGACGACAATTGGCAAAACTTATGCCCGACGGAGAAGATATTAGCATTAGAGGAGCGCATCCAGATTTTAGAGAGCGCGAGAGTAGCGTTATTCCCGTAGCGGAAAGTCTGGGTGCCACAGGCGGTGATAAACAGCCCCCGACTCCGGCATTAGAGCCCTCACAGTGGGGTGAGTGGGTGACGACACGGCGGCATACTCGTTCGGCCAAAGCTAATGCTAAGGCTAGCCCACCGGAGCGCACACCTCTGCGCTTCACGTGTCCAACAGGTTTGCTCTCCTCAGTGCTGCACCCGCTGAGAAACCTGAAAGAGCTCTGGTTATAGGAGACTCTATACTGAGGCACGTGACATTAGCTAGACCTTTAGGGGCGCCAGCGGCAGTGGTTAGGTGTATCCCGGGAGCCAGAGCACCGGACATAGCAGGTAATCTTAGGGCTCTAGGACAGCACAGGTTCTCTAAGATAGTGGTACATGCTGGAGCTAATGATATACGCCTTCGTCAGTCAGAGGTTAGTAAGAGTAACTTTACAGAGGTGTTTAAATTAGCGAAGGCGATGTCCGATGAAGTAATATGCTCTGGTCCCATCCCAATGAGACGTGGTGACATAGCTTACAGCAGGTTATGGTCGCTGAACCGCTGGATGTCCAGGTGGTGCTCCGAAAATAATGCTTTATAGATAATTGGAAGACCTTTGAGGGCAAAGCTGGCCTGTTAGGGCGGGACGGTGTCCATCCCACTCGGGAAGATGCTGCTCTCATTTCCTGTAGTATAGCTCATAGTCTCAATAGAGGTCTAGTTAATCGGTGACAATCCAGAGCCCAGGCCAGGGAGCAGACAGACAGGCTAAACCAACCGTCTGCTAGCTGCATAGAGTCGTCACTCAGGGTTCACCTTATTGAGACTGTGTCTGTTCCCCGATCTAAGCAAAAATATAGAAAGACTCAGAAAGTCTGTTTCAATAATCTAATTAACATAAAGACCACAAACTCAGATCATACTGAATGCGCAGCCGGCACCTCTGATCTGAAGCTAGGATTGTTAAATATTAGATCTCTCGCATCAAAAGCAGTTATTGTTAATGAAATTATCACAGATCAGGCGTTTGATATACTCTGTTTAACTGAAACATGGGTTAAACAGGACGAGTATGTAGCTCTAAATGAAGCTAGTCCTCCTGGATACAGCTACATACACCAGCCTCGGTTAACTGGTAGAGGAGGAGGCGTCGCAGTTATTCATAATGATAATCTGTCTATCGTACAAAAACACGGACACAAATTTAACTCATTTGAAATTCTCTATAGTAACATACTGTAAGTGTATTTAAGTATATTAAATCAGCTCAGTCGATTCCACTAATTATAATTTACAGACCTCCAGGGCCGTATTCTGAATTTCTTAGTGAATTTGCGGATTTCATCTCAGACCTGTTCGTTTCTGTAGACAAAGTGTTAATTGCCGGAGATTTTAACATTCATTTTGAGAATCCAGAAGACCCTCTGAGAACAGCATTTATGTCCATACTGGACTCCGTAGGCGTAAATCAGTGTGTAGTAGGACCCACTCATAAAGCAGGTCACACTTTAGACTTAATAATATTCTTCGGATTAAGTATAAGAAATGTATTCACAATTCCACTGTCTGAAATTATCTCAGATCACTATCTTGTCTCCATTCAAGTGTGTCACAGTGATAAAGTACGCACAGCACCGCGCTACCGTATTAAACGTACATTCACATCAACTACCACACAGAGTTTTATCAGTAATCTCCCAGAGTTACCAACTTCAATTAGGCCACCGTCTGACCCCACAGAACTTGATCAGGCGACTGAATATTTAGAGTCGACACTTCGTTGTACCTTAGATAATGTAGCTCCAGCTAAAAGAAAAATTATTAGAGATAAGAAACTCGCTCCCTGGTATAACGATCACACGCGGACTTTAAAACAGACTGCTCGGAAATTAGAGCGTAAATGGCGTCAAACTAAATTGTTAGTATTTCAAATAGCATGGAAAGAGAGCATCCTGAACTATAGGAAAGCTCTTAGTGTAGCTAGATCAACGTATCTCTCCACTCTTATAGAAGAAAATAAAAATAATCCTAGATTTTTTGTTAATACCGTAGCCAAATTAACCAGAAATAAGACCACTACAGAAATCTCCACAAAAACATCATGCAATAGCGAGGACTTCATGAACTTTTTTAATAATAAAACTGTAAATATCAGGCATAAAATTGAGGCTTTGAAACCGAACAATGTAATTGATACAGATGTTAACCTAGCCATATCAGATTCAAACCTAGAATACTTTACTCCTCTTGAAGAGAATGAACTAATTTCACTCATGTCTGCAAATTCATCAACCTGTATATTAGATCCTATACCGACACATTTTCTTAAACAGATAGTACCAGTAATAACAGAAACGCTGTTGAGAATAATTAATTCCTCACTCAGCATTGGTTATGTTCCAAAATCTTTTAAATTAGCAGTTATCAAACCAATAATTAAGAAACCTGACCTCGACCCCTGTCAGCTGTCCAATTACAGGCCAATATCAAACCTCCCCTTTATCTCTAAGATTCTGGAAAAGATAGTAGCGGAGCAGCTATGCTCATATCTACATAGAAATGGCATACATGAACTGTATCAGTCAGGATTTAGGCCTCATCACAGCACAGAAACAGCACTCGTTAAAGTAGTAAATGACCTCCTATTGGCCTCTGATCAGGGTTGTGTAACTATACTTGTATTACTCGACCTCAGTGCAGCTTTTGACACTATTGATCATGCTATTCTTCTTCACAGATTAGAAAATGTAGTAGGAATTAAGGGTACAGCCCTCTCCTGGCTCAGATCCTATTTGACCGATCGTTATCAGTATGTAGACTTAAATGGTGATTATTCTGCACGTTCTCTAGTGGAGTTTGGCGTTCCACAGGGTTCAGTTTTAGGCCCACTGCTTTTTTCCCTTTACATGCTTCCTCTGGGCAACATAATCCGTAAGCATGGTATTAGTTTTCATTGTTATGCTGACGACACACAGCTATACGTCTCAGCAAAACCTGATGAGAAAAACAATCTTACTAAAGTTGAGCAATGTGTGCAGGACATAAGAAATTGGATGCTAATTAACTTCCTTCTGCTTAATCCGGATAAGACAGAAGTTCTAGTCATAGGACCGCATACAGCTAGAAGTAAAATCTTAGATCACACCGTAACTTTAGATGGCCTTTCTGTTCCATCAAGTGCAACAGTAAAAGACCTCGGCATGATTATAGACTCTAGCCTTTCATTTGAAGCTCATGTAGATAATATCACCAGGATAGCATTCTTTCACCTCAGAAATATTGCCAAGAAAAGAAATATATTGTCACTAAACGATGCAGAAAAACTAGTTCATGCTTTTATCACCTCTAGGTTGGACTATTGTAATGCCTTACTGTCTGGTTGTTCAGTTAGGTGCATAAACAAGCTTCAGCTAGTCCAGAATGCAGCAGCGAGAGTCCTCACTAGAACCAGAAGATATGAGCACATCACCCCTATCTTATCTTCACTACATTGGCTCCCTGTGAAATTTCGCATTGATTTTAAAATACTACTCTTGACATATAAAGCATTAAATGGTCTCGCCCCGCAGTATCTGAGCGAACTGCTAGTGTCTTACGATCCGCCACGCCTACTTCGATCAAAGGATGCAGGCTGCTTGTCAGTTCCGCGTATTATGAAAACTACAGCTGGGGGCGGAGCTTTTTCTTACAAAGCCCCAAATTTATGGAATAGTCTTCCAAATAGTGTTCGGGACTCAGACACAGTATCAGTGTTTAAGTCTAGGCTCAAAACCTATTTATTTAGCCAAGCATTTTTATAAATAGATTTGCCATAAGGTAAAGGAGCAGATCTGGGGGACTCATGGACGTAGAGTATTATGGTGAACTGGTATGTTTAGATGCTGTCTTCCTCACTCTCATTTGATCACTCAGGTTTGTTGACGGTGAGGTGATTGTTTGCTTTACATCTCAGTTCCCCCTCATGTTTGTGTTTCCTTCTGGCTCCTCCCCTTTAGTTATGATGTCATAGTTAGTCCTGCCGGAGTCCCTGCTTGCACTCTACAGTAAATATACATTCACATGTACATTATGTGACTGTGACCATACCTAACTGCCATCTCTCCTCTTCTCTTTCTCTTCCCTCTCTCCCCCTGTCTCCCCCTTTCACTCTTTCTCTCTCTCTGCCCTCCGGACCTGTCTGACCCATCCTGGTGCCCCGTTTCTGGTCGGAGATTTTGTCACATGGATGCCCCGTGTGTGTCTTTGGGATGCGTCTGGTGTCCGGGGATGATTCTCTCTACTTAGAAGATGGTTCTGGCCTCGACTGGTGTTGTCAGCTGTTTCTCTAAGGACTTGATTGAGTCTGGTTCCTCTCAAGGTTTCTTCCTATTACCATCTCAGGGAGTTTTTCCTTGCCACTGTCGCCCTCGGCTTGCTCACCAGGGACTATCTGACCATTTTGATTCATACACATTCACATTCCATAGAAACTTAAATAATTCTTTTGATTGTGTAAAGCTGTTTTGAGACAATGACAACTGTTAAAAGCGCTATACAAATAAAATTGATTTGAGTTAGAGCTCTGTAAGATGTACACATCACACACACACACACACAGGCGCTGACCTACACAGCAAAGAAAAAACACCGTGGGCCTGTTTCAGAAAGGAGGTTAAGTGAAAACTCAGAGTTTGGTAACCCTGAGATAAGAGAAAGTAAGAGTTTTCCGTTTCAAAAAGGCAGGTTTGTCAAACCCGAGAAAGCAGGGTGACTCAAGCCTGTTTCTGAAAGAGAGGTAACTATTACTCAGAGTCAGTTACCGTGGCAACTTACTCTGTGACCCTAACCTGATCAGGAGCAGGTTTTATTCTCTGAACTCGGAGTTTCTGTCGGTCTCCTCCCCTTTTTTAAAGACGCAGCGGTATTTCTCGCCGTAGCCTTAGTCATTCATCGCCCACATTTCGGACACAAACAGAGAAGACAGTTAGGAGAACGGCTTGTCCTTTGGAGGATCCCATAGATGAGGAAGCTGCATTAATTCGAAGAGAATTACATTTACGTCGGCCAAGGATTTTTTTTTGTCTTTTCCCCGTACATTTTTGTTTGAACGTTACTGTTTTTCATTGCTATCAATTACACATATCCATAATCTAATCCGTCCTTACATCACTAATATCCCCCATCGTGGCCGTGCTCTTACATCCGAGCAGATACTACTGTACAACCCCTGGCAAACATGATGGAATCACCCCTCTCAGAAGATGTTCATTCAAATGTTTATTTGTGTAGGAAAAAAACAAGCACATACATGCCACAAAACTATTTTCACTCAACAATCCAAACTTCTGGCTGTATAAAACACTTAAAAAAAAAAAACAAAGAAAGATAACTATAGTCAATGACAACTGTTTTAACAACTCAAACAGAGGAAAAAAATATGGAATCACCAAATAAAAACACTACTTGTACTTTGTTGCAGCACCTCTGGCTTTTATAACAGCTTGAATTCTCTGAGGCCTGGATTTAACTAATGTCCAACAGTATACTTCATCAGTCTGTCTCCAGCTTTGTCTTATTGCAGTTGCCAGATCAGCTTTGCAGGTTGGAGCCTCGTCCTGGACCAGTTTCTTTCATTTCCACCACAGATTTTCAATTGGATTAAGGTCCGGACTATTTGCAGGCCATGCCATTGACATTATATGTCTTTCCTGTAGGAATGTTTTCACAGATTTTGCCCTATGGCACGATGCATTAGCATCCTGAAAAATGATGCTACCATCACCAAACATCCTTTCAATTGATGGAATAAGAAAAGTGTCCAAAATCTCAACATAAACTTGTGCATTTATAGAAGATGTAATGGCTCGTCTCCCATACCTTTACCTGACATACAACCCCATATCAATAATGATTGTGGAAATTTGCATGTTTTCTTCAGGCAGTTGTCTTTATAAATTTCATTGGAACGGCACCAAACAAAAGTTCCAGCATCATCACCCTGCGCAATGCAGATTCGTGATTGAATCTGAATCTAACTCTCATCCAGTCATCCGCAGTCCAAGATTGTCTTTCTTTAGCCCACTGAAACCTTGTTTTTGTCCTGTTTAGATGTTAATGATGGTTTCTTTTGGCTTTTCTGGATGTAAATCCCATTTCTTTTAGGCGATTTCTTACTGTCCAGTCACAGACATTGACTCCACTTTCTGCCCATTTGTTCCTCATTTGTTTTGTTGTGCATTTTCTGTTTTCAAGTCATATTGCTTTAAGTTTTCTGTCTTGGCGCTTTGATGTCTTTCTTGGTCTACCAGTACGCTTCCCTTTTACAACCTTTCCATTTGATTTGTACTTGGTCCAGATTTTAGACACAGCTGACTGGGAACAACCAACATCTTTCACAACATTCCATGAAGATTTACCTTCTTCAAGAAGTTTGATAATTCTCTCCTTTGTTTCAACTGACATCTCTCGTGTTGGAGCTATGAGTTATGTCAATCATCTTGGTTCAACACATCCCTAATGTGTGCAAGCACTCTTTTTTAACTGTAGACTAATTAGCAGTTGTAGAAATGCAAAGTGCATGGTGATTCCATATTTTTTTCCTCAGATTATATTTTTTATATTTTAATATTTTTTTATTTTTTACTGATTTTTTATCAGACTATAGTTATCTTTCTATTAATTTATGTTGTAATATAATATTTGATAGAGGCTATGTTGGGGGGGGGGGGGCAATCAGTGGCAGGGAGGCTTTTTAGCGCATAACACCTGTTTCTGAAAGATTTAGCTCCAGCAGGCTGTAACAGGAGAAGATTTTTATTTGTAAAAACTTCTCTGTCCACTCCGGAGCAAGAAAATAGATTAGCAAATTGTAAATGGATTAGCGACTGCGTTTGAGTTTTGGCGGCTTGACGCGCGGCGCAGAGAAAGTGAAAAAGCAAACGTGGTGATTGATTTTGCTATTTAAATATGACAGGTTCATGACGTGTAAGACCTGGGAAATACAAATGCAAATGGACTTAGTTTTTTTATTTGAAATGTGGCAGTCAGTGTGCGCGCGCGAAGGCGAATCAGCAAACGGTAATGTAGAGTTAGCAACTGTGTTTAAATTATGGCGCAGTTTGTGTGTCTACATCTGGGAAACGCAATTGCAAATCACTCTCACACACACACTCTCTCACACACAGACAGACTGTATATCTCTCTCTCAAGATTTAAAGGTGCTTTATTGGTTGTGACAAATATTTACATTCCCGAGTCAGAAGGAAATAACAGGAGCAGAAATAAAAAAAGAAAAGAAAAAATAGAAAGTCTCTCCGTTTCTCTCT
>CM060108.1:4119851-4147351 GCA_030522415.1 Channallabes apus
AGTATCCGGAGAGCTCAGGAGGTGCTGACTGTGTGTGTTTGTTTCTACTATATAGTTGTGCTCAAAAGTTTGCATACCCTGAAAGAAATTGTTAAACATCACAGTTTATTTGGAAAATATGACTGATAACGCAAAATATTTTTTTCTTATTTAAGGATCACGGTCATGTGATAAGTCGTTAATTATCACATAGTTGTTTGACTCCTTTTTTGAAACCTAATAATAACTGAATAACTAATCACCCAAACTACCCTCATCAAAAGTTTACACGTCCTGTTTGACCACGTTATAAATATAGGTTGACACACATATATACACACACACACACACACACACAAAGGTTTGAATAACTTTAATGGGAAGTGACTCCTTCTAACAGTAATTTGTCTGTGTGTGTAAATAGTCAATGAGTTTCTCAGCTCATGATACTAGATATTGCACCATGGGGAAGATGAAAGAGTTACCAGGAGAAAGGCCAGACAACACCTGGACAAGTCTCACCACATCTGGAGCAGAGTCATGTGGAGTGATGAGACCAAACTTGAACTTTATAGTCACAACCGTAATGGTTAATGTGTATGTTGAAAAGTACCCCACTGTACAGCACGGTGGTGAATTTGTTACACGATGTTTTTAGGGAAGTCACGATTGATAGCCAGATGAATGCAGCATGTTATCAGAAAATACCGCCAGACAATTTGCATTCTACAGCACGAAAGCTGCACATGTGATGCTCTTGGACGTTCCAACATGACTCTGATCCGAAGCACGAGGCCGAGTTGACCTTCGGGTGGCTACAGCCGATAAAGGTGAAGGTTCTGGAGCGACCATCACCGTCTCCTCACCTCAGGATCATTCAGCCACTATGGGGAGATCCCAAACACGCAGTTCATGCAAGAGAACCAAAACATTTACAGGAACTGGAGGCGTTTTTCCAAGAAGAATGGGCAGCGATACCACCGGAGAGAATGAAGGACCTCATGCAGAATTATTTTAGAAGACTGGATACCATCATTGGTGCTAAAGAGGGAAATACACAATATTAAGAACTTACTTTTGAACAGGGATTATTTCTTCATTTACTTTGTCATGTTTTGTTTGTCATTTGTTCTGTTACGCCTTACGTATAAACTCGAGAAAAAAAATACATTTGTTTTGTCTTCACTCATGTTTTCCTTTTTTTTATTATTTTTTAAAAATGTTACACGTCTGGCAGATTTTCCAAGGGTATGCAAACTTTTGAACATGAATGTGTACTGTGTGTGATTTATACACACACACACATTTACATACATGTTAATAAAAATACACACAGTACACACAGAATACACATCATGTATTCGATTCTCCTCCAATCACGTCGCAGGATGAAGTGATGTCACGCAGTACGGTTTGAGAAACTCGAGTTTAGTTAAGTTTTTTTTTTTTGTCCGTAAAAAAAATCAACCTGAATCCTGCACCTCACACACCTAGCTTAGCTACCTCGAATGCTGAAACCTAAAAAATGTGCAAAATGTGTGTAAAAGTACAAACGTCTCAGAGATCAGCACGCGGAAAAGTTTTCTGATTGTTTTTACTGCATCAAAATAAAGTCTGCTAACATCTTTCCGTTTGTCAAGTGATGTTCTAGCTAAACTAGTGAGGGCTAACACTCGCTAATGCTAATGTAGCCGTGTTTAATTCAAATATAAACAATCGTTCGGATGTTCAGTATTTTTGCATTTCAGGATGATCGCGATGCTTTAGCGAATCTCTGGCTGTGGAAGTTCGTCTGTGTTTTTGTGTTGCTACAGAAACGCGTCTACAATAACGTGAGGACAGTTAACCCACACGCGCACACACACACACACACACACACAGTTTCGCTTCCTTTCATTCCTCACGTTATATCCAGTGAAACAATCCAGTGTTGATCAACGAGCTGCGGCTCCGACTCATTTTCCTACGCAAATAACCACAGCGTGCACGCACACACACACACACACACGCGCGCACAAACACGCGCGCGCACACACACACACACACACACACACGCACAAACACGCGCGCACACCCATGCGCAAGCACGCACACTGCCGGACATGGACACACGGATATGCACGTGCTAACACACACACACACACACACACACACACCTTGTTGCTGGTCCTGTTTGATCACTTTTCGTGCCATATGTATCTGTGTGTGTGTGTGTGTGTGTGTGTGTGTGTGTGTGTAACCTTGGAGTCACACACTGCTGTAGAGACGTGTGACTTGCAGAAACGCTTCATATAGCCAGAATGTGGACCAGCTGTCGGGATCACGTCCTGTGTGTGTGTCTGTGTTTTGGGGGGGGCAGTATAAGTAGGGGTGTGTGTGTGTGTGTGTTTTGGGGGGGCAGTATAAGTAGGGGTGTGTGTGTGTGTGTGTGTGTTTGGTGTTGTGTGTATCCATGTGTGTGTTTGTGTGTAAGGGATCAGGTGCTTAAGTTTTCAGGCCATTTGTTTCCTGTGTGTGTGTGTGTGTGTGTGTGTGATTTGAATGATTGTATTACTCGTCTTCAGCAAGGAGATAAACATGTTTTCATTGTGTGTGTGTGTGTGTGTGTGTGTGTGTGTGTGTGTGTGTGTGTGTGTAGGTGCACTGTGCATCATCGCTCTGTACCTGATATTCGGTTACGGTGCGTCTCTGCTCTGCAACCTGATTGGATTCGCCTACCCTGCCTACGCTTCGTAAGTATCTCACACACACACACACACACACACACACACACACACACATGCATACAGAGAATCAGAAGGTGATCAGATGAAAATCCTAAATTGAAGTTAGGATTCATGGTTTCTCACACGTGTGTGTGTGTGTGTGTGTGTGTGTGTGTGTGTGTGTGTGTGCGCGCAGTGTGAAGGCGATCGAGAGCAGACCTAAGGATGACGACACTCAGTGGTTGACGTACTGGGTCGTGTACGGACTCTTCAGTGTGGCCGAGTTCTTCTCAGATATTTTCCTCTTTTGGTTTCCCTTTTATTACGCTGGAAAGGTACAAACACACACACACACACACATGTACACACACACACACACACACACACATGTACACACACACACACACACACACACATGTACACACACACACACACATGTACACACACACACACACACACACATGTACACACACACACACACATGTACACACACACACACACACACACATGTACACACACACACACACACACACACATGTACACACACACACACACACACATGTACACACACACACATGTACACACATGTACACACACACACACACACACACATGTACACACACACACACACACACACACATGTACACACACACACACACACACACATGTACACACACACACACACACACACATGTACACACACACACACACACACGTACACACACACACACACACACCAGGGTTTGACGTTGGCACCCGCCAAATATATTTTTGTTGCAGTTTTCTCTAAAGGCATCTGATATAATAAACACATTGCAACGTAATATTACACGAATAAAACACACGTGAATAACGAGGACATTTAATACCTGACTCCGGAAATCCACTAGCCACATTGGGCAGTGAGCAAAAATGTCAAACCCTGATACACACACACACACACACACACACTCCTCATATACCCAACAATACAATCAATGTTTATCTTTGTGCATGTGTGTTACCACATGTTAATGTGTGTGTGTGTGTGTGTGTGCAGTGTGTGTTCTTGTTATGGTGCATGGCCCCGGTCTCCTGGAACGGTTCTCAGCTGATCTACACTCGAGTGGTTCGCCCGTTCTTCCTGCAGCACGAGGCGACGCTCGACAGTGTGGTGAAGGACCTGACTGGAAAAGCCAAGAGTGCGGCACAGTCTGCTGCTACAGAGGGTATATACAGTATACACACTAACACACACACTCTCACACACACAGACACACAGGATAAATGTATCACTGTTCCATGAGACGTGGATAGCTAAGATCAGCAGCGCTGCTCATGGATGAACTTTGATGCGGTGACTGAGCTAATCACCCTGTAGAGATAATTCAATTTTTCAATTCAATTTTATTTATATAGCGCTTTTAACAATGGTCATTGTCTCAAAGCAGCTTCACAAAAATGAAAGAAAATTTACAAAAAATGAAAAAAAAGTTTTAGAAAAGAAAATATTTGGAAGTGTGTATGTGTGAAAAATGTGTCTAGATAATAATAATGAGACGAATGAATGAAATTTCTCTGATGAGCAAGCCAAGGGTGACGGCGACGGTGGCAAGGAAAAACTCCCTGAGATGGCATTAGGAAGAAACCTTGAGAGGAACCAGACTGAACAGGGAACCCATCCTCATCTGGGTGAAACAGATAGAAATGATATAACATCTTGTGTGTTGTGCAGGTGAAAATTCAATATGACAGAAATTATTTAAATTGTCATGAAGACCAGTTCAGCATAGGGACGAGTCAGTAGGTGCAGAGGGCAGATGAGGTCTGGATCACTGGAAGCACAGGAGCAGCATGTGTAGCTCCAACCATCATAAAGCTGAATCCAGCTGGAGCTGGTCCTTCTCTGGATGCCTCAGGAACCTCGCAGGGTCGGCCTTTGTCTACTGAAGCTGGCAAAATCTCCCGATGCCTCGGGATGGGTAGAGAAATACAGAACAGATGGGGAGAATTAGCGTAGTTGCCATTCGGTATAGGTGTACTGGAGTATGAGTACTGGGATGAGTTATGTGTATGCCAGATTAAAAAGATGCGTCTTGAGTCTACTTTTGAACTGAGAAACCGTGTCTGCTCCTCGAACACTGTCTGGAAGGCTATTCCAAAGCTTTGGAGCTAAATATGAAAAAGCCCTACCCCCTTTTGTAGATTTTGAAATTCTGGGAACTACCAGAAGTCCGGAGCTTTGTGATCTTAAGGCGCGTGGTGGATTGTAGCGTATCAGAAGACTGGTTAGGTATGTGGGAGCTAAACCATTTAAGGCCTTGTATGTAAGTAATACTATTTTGTAATTTATTCTAAACTGAACAGGTAGCCAGTGCAGGGATGATAATATTGGAGTTATATGATCATATTTTCTGGATCTAGTGAGAACCCTGGCAGCTGCATTTTGGATTAACTGAAGCTTGTTTATTGAGGATGCAGGACAACCACCTAGTAATGCATTACAATAGTCCAGTCTGGAGGTCATGAATGCATGAACTAGTTTTTCTGCATCAGATACGGATAAGATGTTCCTAAGTTTAGCAATATTTCGAAGATGGAAAAAGGCTGTTTTTGTGATATTTGAAATGTGATTTTCAAAGGACAAGTTACTGTCTAATATTACTCCCAGATCTTTTACTGCTGAGCTGGTAGTAACAGTACATAAGATATTAGTGTTTCACTCTTATTAACTTTAAAGGTTCAGGTGTGTAACAGTGGTATTTAGACTCTGTATTGTCCCTACACATGTTTGCACGTTTTCTCTTTGCTGTTGCAGCATAGAAATTTCCCCACTGTGGGAACGTATGTCTTATCTTATCTTAAAGGTTCAGGTGAGTAAAGGTCAGAAGACAAAATTAAATTAAATGTTAAGAGTTAAGTGTTGGAATGTTTGAAAGGTTAAAGCATTAAAATGCTAACCTAGTCGTTTGCTAAGGTATTGCAGGTGGTTCCTAGCCTAGCACAGGTTCTTGCTAAGGTATTGCAGGGAGCTGCTTGCTTTGTGGTTTTGTATGATGTTGCTAGGTGGTTGCTAACGCAGGTAAATTCAAATTCAAATTTTATTTGTCTCATACACAGTCCGATATGCAGTGAAATGCTTAGACAACTGCTCGTGACCTTAAAATAAAAGACTGAATAGGAAATAAATACTGTATGAAAAATAAAATAGTGGGGTAAATTTAACTAGGAAAGAATAAAATAAAATATAAAAATTAAAGTTAAAATAAAAAAACTGTACAATAATACACAATATAGAAAATATATGAAGAATATGAACAATAAGAGCAGCTGTACAACTGTAAGGTAGTTGTTCGGGCATTGCTAGGTGGTTGCTATGCTAACCCAGTTGGTTAATAGGTTATTACTAGGTAGCGCTCATAGTGTTGGGAGCTAAAAACCATCTAACAACAATAAGACATGAGAGTATAAATTTACCGTATATTTAAATAAGAGAGAAAAAGCGAAACAGGTAGCAAGAGAAATTGGGGAAAGAAGTGAAGAATAGTAAAGAAGAGTGGTAAAGGTGATCGCTATGTTTTGGAAACATGGAGCTGCATGTGTCTGTCCAGTATGGCAGGTCATATAGTCCTAGGTGGTGCAGGTTACCCAGAATGCACCACAGCATTACTTGATATTTATTATTCTTTCTGTTCTTGTCTCTGGTCCAGGTTTCACTCTGCTCTCCAGCGATAAGAATAAATAATCATTTGCAGCAGGTGATGTAAAGACAACGGCGACATTTCTCTTCACCACGGTGCCTTAAATAATCACCCACTTTTAATTCATCTTCATCTTCATCATCACCCTCATCATCAGCAATGGAGCTGCATCTGTTTATAATGACAATTAGTGTTAATGCCTCCCTTTACTCCGTAACTGTACCTCATGAAGGACGCTGTGTGTTTTTGTTTCAAGATCAGTTTTAATATATAAAATAAACTAATAATAAACTTTAACTCAATCTGATATCTACACACTGCCACAGCTACTTCTACAACATACACACTTTTACATATTACTTCTACTGCTACTGGTACTTCTAGAAATACAACTACTACCTTTTTCCTCTAATGCTTCCACATTTACTACTTACACCTATACAGTCACTTCTACTATTTCAACTGCTGCTTTTGCTACCACTACTAATTCTGCTGCTGCTAGAATTCTGTATGATTTTTTATTAGTCTATTGTCTTTACAGTGGACATTGTCACAAAGCAGCTTTACAGGAATATATAAATTATGGATATAAATTGTAAATTAATACAATTATTTCTTAACAAGTGAGCCTGGGGGGTGGCAGTGGTAAGGAAAAGAGGCACGAGGAAGAAACCTTTAGAGGAAAACAGCATCTAAACATATCTGTTCAGTAACTGTGGATTTGGAAAAAGTTTATGTAATCTTTATTATATGAGGTATTAACAAATAGTCAGTACCCCTTTGTTCAATGTAAGTATGGTGGATCATAAAATACCAGCAGTTCATTTAGATGCTGTGGCATGGGACCATTCAGTGCTTTAGAGATTAATAATAGTATTTTATAGTCACCTCAGAATACTGAAGTTGAAATGACTGGAATTGGGTTAAGAACTGGTCTAGTCGCATGGACAAAAAATGTACAGTGTAAATCGGAGCTATGTTTAATAATGCAAATAATAGTAATTCCACACACAGTGTGATGAGAACTCACAGGATTGGGACTAAACAGCTGTGTGTCGAAAACCACTTGTTACTGAGACTCATCAGATAAAAGCAGTGGTTCTCAAACATTTTCTGTCATTCCCCACTCAAGGGGGTGAGCGAATTTTCAAGCCCCACTTGTCAACAAAATTATAACGAAATCTGCCAAGTTTACTATTTATTGAAATATCAATTTCTAAACCAATAAGATCAAATAACACCAAATTCAAAACAGATAAAATACACGTGCAATTATTATAACAAATAAAATAAAATAATAAAAAAATAGCCTTGTTACTCCTATTTTATTTCAGCTCGTCATTCAAAAAACAAAACAAAAAAAACATCTGGATAAATCGCGCCATCCGCATGGAGCGAATTCGATTGTGGTTGGATGAGAAGTATAAACATACCAGTCCGACACCCTGTTGGTTGGTACGCGATCCATCGCACCTGCACATGACGTCACATCACACACTCCAGCAAGGACGTATGAATAAAATAGCATTTTCGGTTGATAAGGTTGTGATAAGTAGACGAAGATGTCCGTGATAGAGACTCAAGATTTGAGCGAAATGTTACAACCAAACACCAGCGAGGAAGGTAACAGCACCAAGAAGGTAACAGGAATTATATATATATATATATATATATATTTTTTTTTTTTTTTTGATTCATCACTTGGATTCATTCTGACAGCACTAATGTTTATTGTAGACCACACAAGGGTAATTGTTATTAAGCCTGCCCTGGGTCACTAATTTTCTTGTATGTTGCCCTCACAGATTCCTGCAGCTAAGCTCGGATGTACATTTACATTACAATAAAGATTACTGATGACACGCCTCTGAAGTTGGACTTTTTGCACCATTAATATACTTATAGGCAACTAGTTATCATATCTTCTTCTCCATAAAACATGTTAATGCTCAGTAGTACACATATATGGTTCTTTAATGTATTTGCATTGTACTAAAATGCATTTTTTTTCAATTGCCATATACAGTATCCCAAATCACTATGGCCGTTAAAAATACAACAAAAACAACACATTTTACTTTTTTTTATGAGTTGTTAGTGTACAGTAGTATACAGGCCCGTGGCCTGTATTTTTACTTTAAGTAGTTTTGAAACCAGTACTTTTACACTTTTACTTGAGTAAAAAGCTTGAGTTGATACTTCAACTTCTAAAGAAGTCTTTTTAAACCCTAGTATCTATACTTCTACTCAAGTAATGAATGTGAATACTTTTGACACCACTGTCTACGGCGCAACAATGACTTAGGGATCATCGCAAAATGCCGCACACCAACAAAAAGCGTAGAACGATATTGATCTTCCCTTTTGTTCAGCGCCTGAAGGTTCAAAAAGCAACTTTGTTGCCACACCGGAAACTAGAAATGCCAGACTAGTACTGCCTGATAAAATATAAATTTTTAACAAAAATACAGAAACATCAGCATACACAATGGAATAAATGAAATTACATATATAATACCGAATGTTTCCTTATATATTGCTCCTCTGCAATTAACATGCCGACGTTAAACCGTTATTGTTGCACTACGGTTCCACTTTTTCTCTGATGTTATTTTAATTTACTTGTATTAATGATCCATTTCTTTGTGTGTGATTGTTTAGTTTCGAGTGTCCGATCTTTATTGTCAATAAAGAAAAGCATGAATTAGAATAGGTACTTTCCTATTATTTTCCACAAATTCTCTCCTGTTCATTGCGCCCCAACTGTCATGTCTGTATTCCCCACTAGTGGGGCACCCCACACTTTTGCCTCTTTTCCACTGCATGGTTCAGCACAGCACGGTTCAGTACAGCTCACTTCGGTTCGGCTCGGTTTGCGCTTCCACTGCAGTTTAGTACCGCTTTAGAGTTGGCGGGATTATCAAATTCAAATTTTATTAGTCACATACACAATCATACACAGTATAATATGCAGTGAAATGCTTTTTATACGACCGCCAGTGACCTTAAAAAGAAAGAAAATAAGAAAATAAAATCTTGTACGTAAAATAAATAATCAATAAAAAGGAAATACTAAGAAATAATTTTAACTAGTAAAATTTGTAAAATTAACTGTGCATAAGGGCATAATAAAATATTGCAAAAATATAGAAATATGGTATTAAAGTGTCCGTGGTTGTGCAAATATGCATGAAAGGTGACATGTGCAATTGTCCAGATGTATGAGTATTTAGTGCAAGTGTGTATGAATGTGTCCATGATTGTCCAGTCAGTGTTGTGAGCTTAAAAGATGTTATTAGTCCTGTGTGGAGGTGTGATTAAGAGACCTTATCGCCTGCGGGAAGAAGCTCCTCCTCAGTCTCTCTGTGTTGGCCTTTAGGGAGCGGAATCTCTTCCCAGACCGCAACAAAGAGAACAGTCCATTACTGGGGTGACTGAGGTCCTTCATGATCTTCCTGGCCTTAGTCCAGCACCGCTTGCTGTAGATGGAGTGCAGGTCAGGGAGCTCAGTGCGGATGATGCGCTCGGCTGATCGCACCACCCTCTGTAGAGCTCGTCTGTCCTGCATGGTGCTGTTCCCGAACCAGGTCATGATGTTTCCCGTCAGGATGCTCTCTATGGTGCAGGAGTAGAAGTTCCTGAGCACCTTGGAGGGCAGTCTAAAGTCTCTCAAGCGTCTGAGGTGGTAGAGACGCTGCCGGGCTTTTTTCACCACGGTGTTGATGTGACAGGACCATGATAGGTCCTGCGTGATGTGAACACCGAGGTATCTGAAGCTGTCCACTCTCTCCACTGGGCTCCTGTTGATGACGGGGGTCTGGTAGTTCCTCTCCTGCTTTGTACTAAAGTCCACTATCAGCTCCTTTGTCTTACTGACGTTCAGGAGGAGATTGTTCCTCTGGCACCAGTTCTCCAGATTTCCAATCTCCTCTAGGTAGTCCGACTCATCATTGTTGGTGATCAGTCCGACCACGACGGTGTCGTCAGCAAACTTGATGATGGAGGTGGAGTTGGTAGTGGCCACGCAGTCGTGGGTGTACAAAGAGTACAGCAGGGGGCTCAGAACACAACCCTGGGGGGCTCCAGTGCTGAGAGTGAGTGTAGCTGAGACATGTCCACCCATCCTTACTGCCTGTGGTCTGCCAGTCAGAAAATTGGAGATCCACTGACATATAGATGAGCTCAGTCCCAGGTGCTCCAGCTTGGTGGTGAGTGTGGAAGGAATTATTGTGTTAAAAGCAGAGCTGTAGTCGATGAAGAGCATTTTAACATAATTCCCTTTCCTAGTGTCCAGGTGAGTGAGTGATGTGTGGAGGAGATGAGAGATTGCATCGTCTGTGGAGCGGTTCTGACGGTATGCAAACTGTAGTGGGTCCAGTGTGTCGGGTAGTGAAGAAATGATGAAGTCTCTGATAAGGCGTTCAAAGCACTTCATCACTACTGAGGTGAGAGCTACAGGGCGATAGTCATTGAGAGAAGCAGGATGTGGTTTCTTTGGAACAGGAACAATAATGGACTCTTTGAAGCATGTGGGGATCACCGACTGAGATAAAGAGATGTTGAATATCTCAGTGAACACAGGTGCTAGCTGGTCTGCGCAGGCTCTGAGGATACGACCTGAGATGCCGTCTGGTCCTGCTGCTTTCCTGGTGTTCACTCTCTTGAAGGCTCTCCTCACGTCGTGCTCGGAGATGATGAGCGCGTTCCCGGTGCTGACTGTGTCTTCCTGTCTGCAGCCGTTAGCGCCGCTAGCATTAGCGCCGTTAGCATTAGCGCCGTTAGCATTAGCGCCGTTAGCATTAGCATTGCTAGCGTCTTTAGCTGCAGCCTCGAAGCGAGCGTAAAATGTGTTCAGCTCGTCTGCCAGAGTCGCGTCCGCGTTTGTCATACCGGATGTTGGTGCTTTATAGTCCGTTATTGTCCTTAGTCCCTGCCACAGGCTCCTAGAGTCACTCTGTTGAAGCTGTGACTCTAGTTTTCTCCCGTAGCGCTGCTTCGCCTCTTTCACCGCCTTCCGGACGTTATATGACGCAGCCTTGTACGGTTCCATGTCCCCCGATGCAAGTCCCGTGTTGTAGGCAGCTGTGCGAGATCTCAGAGCATCGCGGATGGTTTTATCCCCCCACGGCTTCTGGTTGGGAAACGTTCTGATAGTCTTTTTCTCTACCGTATCGCCTGCCAGCTTTTCAATAAATCCCACAACCGCTTCCGTAAACACGCTGACGTCATCATCGGAGCTGTTTCTAAACATGTCCCAGTCTGCGTCATCGAGTGCGTCCTGTAACGCGGCCACCGATTGGTCCGTCCAGCGCGCGACCTCCCTCAGGACCGGAACTTCCTGTTTCAGCCTTTGTTTATATTTTGGCATGAGGAAAATGGCGGCGTGGTCGGATTTACCAAACGCTGGACGAGATTGTGCCTTGTAACCGTCTTTGACCGTGGTATAACAATGGTCCAGTGTCCTTTCGCCCCTGGTGGGGCAGGTGATGTGCTGATAAAAGTTCGGCGCTGCGCGTTTGAGGTTGGCACTATTAAAATCCCCCGCCACAATGAGCGCAGCGTCCCGGTGTTGTGTCTGGTGCTGTGTGAGCGCCTCATGCAGCTCGCATAAGGCAGTTTCAGTGTCCGCTTGTGGAGGTATGTAAACGGCGCTGATTATGACCGATGTGAACTCCCGTGGAAGATAAAATGGACGACACATGATGGACAGTAGTTCCAGGTTTGGTGTGCAGGAGCGTGTAAGAGGAACAACGCTCGCGCTGTTGCACCAGCTGTTGTTCACCATTAAGCACACGCCGCCTCCCCTTGACTTCCCCGAGTCCCGCGTCCTGTCCATGCGGTGAACCGAGAAGAACTCGGCCGGCTGTATGGCGTGGTCTGGCACCGCTGGGTTCAGCCATGTCTCGGTGAAGCAGAGGAGATTGCAGTCCCGAATGTCTCTCTGGAACTTTATCCTGGCCCTGAGGTCATCCAGTTTGTTCTCCAGTGACTGGACGTTGGCGAGCAGGATGCTAGGCAGAGGTGTGCGGTGTGCACGGGCTCTCAGCCGGTTCCTCACACCAGCTCGTCTCCCTCGGGTTCGTCGCTTCGCGTCGCGTCCATTGTTCTCCCTCAGGATCTCACTCGGCCAGCTCGGATCCGGAGTTAAAACCGTCGAATTGTAAGTACATTGTATACCAATAGAAACAAGAGTGTCTCTATCATACCTAATGTACTCAATGGTGGTGATTTTGCCGATTTTAAAACACTGAAAACTAACTTAAAAAACAAAAACAAAGAAAAGGTGGTCGGAGCAGTCGTGACGGCAGCCGACCTCACCGGCGCCATCTTTGATTGTGTCTTGCGACACAAGACACAACAGAACCGCTATATTTAGAAACAGCCAGCGAAGGATCGGACGCACCTTTTTGTATTAACCAAAAATTTTCTTTTGCTGCCATCAGCCTCTTTTGAAACAAACTCCTTCGTCTCGATTATTCACGTGTTGTTATAGTTGCGCCGCCTCTACTGCCGTGACATCATCGTAAACGCGCCACAAACAAACACACAACAATGGAGCATATCGACGGCATGGTGTTCTTCATTCTCGGCATGTGGATGTTATTAACAGCGAGACGAAGGAGTTTGTTTCAAAAGAGGCTGATGGCAGCAAAAGAAAATTTTTGGTTAATACAAAAAGGTGCGTCCGATCCTTCGCTGGCTGTTTCTAAATATAGCGGTTCTGTTGTGTCTTGTGTCGCAAGTTCAGTGACGCAGTAATGACGATTTTCTCCAGCCAATCAGTGACCAGCAGAGTTTACACGTCACGTTTTGGTAACGGTTCGGCACGCTTGGAACCTCGGCTGAGGTGGTACTAAAAAAAGGACCAGGTACCAGGTACTGTTCCCAGTGGAAAACCCCCCAAAAGTGAGCTGAACTGAACCGTGTCGTGCCGTACTATGCAGTGGAAAAGCGCCATTTGAGAACCACTGGATAAAAGACTTCAGTTTGCTACAGAGCATAAACACTGGACTTTGGAGTGATGTGGAAAAAAGTCATGTGACCTGATGAGTCCTGACTGACCCTATTCCAGAGTGATGGGCGTGTCAGGGTAAGAAGGGAAGGACATTAAGCGATGCTCCATCATGTATAGTGTCCACTGTACAAGTCCTCTGGAGACAGTGTTATGATCTGGGGTTGATCAGTTACTCAGGTCGAGACTCAGTAACGTTATGGGGCAATACAATTAAGTTTTTATTGGTTTAAATACCTTTTATACCTGTTTACAATAATGAATAGTTGTTTAATTGCAAAACAACATGTAACAAATAACAGCAACAAGAAAAACAGTTTTTAAGGGACTGTTAAAGTCATTATAATTAAGTCACCACATGCTTGAGAGCCACTTTCCTGCGCATGCGTAGTCCCACCAGCGCGCGAGCGTCCCGCTCATGCGCGGTGTGAGTCAGGGGGCGGGGCGTCAGCTCTGGGAGTGACTGACAGACGGAGGGGAGGGGGGGTCTCCGGGTGGACACACAGATCGGCTAACGGCTAACGGATTACACACAGCGGACACACGGGTGAGTGTTTATCATCAACACTGTTCGGTATTTATACGGTCTGATGGTGTATGTTCAGCCCGCGGTGTGTGTGTGTGAGGATCTTTTTTTTTTTTTTACCTCAGCAGTGTCACGAAGCTCACAGCGCGCGCGCGCTCATCCGCTCCGTCTGTGTGAATGTTAATAATCCTGTGTGTGTGTGTGTGTGTGTGTGTGTGATTATAATGTGATCGATTAGATGAGGGAAACAGAACTAGTGAATACATTAATCTGTGTGTGTGTGTGTGTTTCCGTTAGCGGCGGTGTTAACGGGCTGCACGCGCCTTCTGTCACTGTGTTTATTCCGCAGCTGTGAGGAGAAAAAACACCGTGTTTATTATTTACTGTTTATTGTTTATTCACACGCACGCACACACTGGTGTTTACAGTTTTACACACACACACACACACACACACACCAGGATCAGGTCCGACATTTTGTCCTAAACACCCACAGTGTGTCTCCATCAGTGTACAGAGAGGAAAAAAACAGGCCTTTAACACACACACACACACACACACTGTGTTATCACGGCCCACGGTATTATTGTTCAGATCTTTATTGTGGAAATTAAATAATAATCCTAAAATAAAAAATCTTAAATTTCCCCATGAGGATAAATATTGAATTGTATACATAAAATATACATAAAATAAAATTTTATTTATATTTTATAAAAATAAAATAAAAGTAGGACTTAATTATATTGAAGGTATAAATGAAATAAAATAAGGACAGAAATTAAAAAAAATATTTTTAAGATATAGAAATTAGACATTACATATAAAAAAGAAATTAACATATACATACTTTAGGAAAAGAAAAACAGTATAATGTATATTATATTAATATAATAATAATATTTTATATATACAGCCAATACATTTAGTATTCAAATAGTTATTCAAGTTTTTCGTTTCCTGAAGTGTGTATACATTTTTTGGCTGACTGTGTGTGTGTGTGTGTGTGTGTGTGTGTGCAGATATTTAATAAATGAAAAAAATTATATGTATAATATAAAATTAGCAAAATATAAAAAATCTTGTGTTACGGAAAGTAAAATACATTTATTATTAATAATAAATTAAACATGCATATATTTATTTGTTATAATTTCAATTCAATTCAGTTTTATTTGTATAGCGCTTTTAGCAATTGACATTGTCTCAAAACAGCTTTACACAATCAAAAGAATTATTTAAGTTTGTATGGAATGTGAATGTGTATGAATCAAAATGTTCAGATAGTCCCTGGTGAGCAAGCCGAGGGCGACAGTGGCAAGGAAAAACTCCCTGAGATGGTAATAGGAAGAAACCTTGAGAGGAACCAGACTCGACAGGGAACCCATCCTCATCTGGGTGAAACAGATAGCAGGAAATGATCTGCATTTATACAGTGTGTTAGGTTCAGCTATAATAGTTGATGTTAATTGATGTTATAATAGTTGATGTAAAATGGAGTCCAGTAGTTATTCGACTTCATACTAATTTGTAATCTAGTTTATTATATAAACATTATTAATTAACTTAAAAATAAAAAAATCTGATAAAATAAATGAAACGTCTGTGGATATTTGAATTCAATTGTTTACTTAATTCATTATTATTATTATTATTTATTTTAAACCAGTACATGGTGAGATGTAAACCTGTGCTGTTTCAGAGAGAATATACCCGAGTGTACCCGAGTACAGAGAACAAGAAACATACAAAATAACCGTGTGAAGTGAACACTGGCTAAGCAGGTGAGTGATTGTTCCTGGTCGCGGTAACAAATCAATTGTGTCTAATATGAGAACGCCCAAAAATGCCTCTTCAGGACCAGGTTAATTCACACCTCTGTGCACAGCGTGTTAATTACAGCGTGCTAATTACACTCTGCTCACATGGGTCAAAGCCGTCTAATTAACAACAGAACGAGAGAGATTAAACCCATCTCATGTGTCACATTGGTGTGTGTGTGTATGTTCCTGCAGAAGCAGAGTTAAGGTACAGCTCCATCAGCACCGAGCGTCGAGCACGTGGATCCTGTGAGGAGAACCTCAGTGTGACGTCGCCCCGCCTTTCAGCAGTGAGTGACGAGGGAGCGCTAAACACTTACAGAGTAACTGAGTGATGTCATAGTGGGCGTTACCCATTTTGATCAATCAGCAGGCTTATGTAAATCCTGGTTCAGAAGTGGGACACGGGCGTGGCGATCTATTCTTGCATTGTATTAAAGATGCTGTGTGTGTGTGTGTGTGTGTGTGTGTGTGTGTGTGTATTCAGACTTCTCTCTCAGTGTGATAACTGATGGCCCAGAATGTCTACAACTAATAACATAGCACAGGCCAGGAAACTGGTGGAGCAGCTGAGGATCGAGGCAGGCATTGAGCGTATCAAGGTACACACACACACACACACATACACATACACACACATACACACACTTGTGTAATGTGTAAGGACGTATTCCCTTATGCACATTAGAGATTTACACAGCACCCACCCTCACGCACATTGATTCGACTGTAAGTGTTCTGGAATGATCACATGAAAGGGTCAAGACCTCAGTGCCAGTGTTCTGATGGAGGTCAAGGTTCTAGAACAGGGGTGCCCAACCTTTTTTGAACAAAGATCTACTTTTTAATTTGTCAGTGTGCCGAGATCTACCAGTCCAAACAGAAAGCCAGTTACTATTCATAGCATATTTACATATTTAATGTGCACAAAACAAACAGGAAGTAGCCCTAATCCATATATAATAAAACAGTCGAATTGTAGTGATAATAAAGTTATTAACACTAACCCTAGCTCTGCTTTTGCACCCATGTCACCAAAAAACATTCTAATGAAAACACACAGCTGTGCCACATCCACAACATCAGTCGACTCATCAAACTGAAGAGAAAAACATTCACACTGTTCAATATCCTTCCTTAACTGTGCCTCGACATCCCTCACATTCCCTCACATCGCCGTGTAACAGCGCCACGGGATAATTGCGTGTCCTTAACGGCAGGTATGATATCACTTTTATTCTTGAAGTCACCAAATAGTGCGTCTGCAGCCGCAACAGAAGCTTCTTTCACAACTTCACCATCCTTGAAAGACTCCTTGTGTTTTGCAAGAACGTGACTGACGCGATAAGATGCTATAGCTGCAGCCTTACCCTTGGTGTTTGGCCTGGTGAAAATGGACTGCTGTGCTGCTAACTGCCTCTTCAATTCCTGCACTTTTCGGGTGCGTAGAGCTGATTTAGCCGGAAATCTGCATAGTAGCTTTTGTGCGCGGTTTTGAAACGGCGCTCCAAATTGCCCTTTTTTTTTTTTTTTTGCTTTTGCCATAGTTGCCTTTTACTTTGCTGAAGTTGCAGCTCTCTCAACTTCTCTACTTAAACAGTGAGTCCCTACTAGTAACGTGCCTATAGCCAAAACCCTGGCTAAATTCCGATTAGCGTACTAGCATACTACTCTCGCTATTTCTGCTATATATTTATATGGAATAGTATGAGTAGTATGTTAGTATGCGATTTCAAATTCAGCCACTAATTCCGTCGGTTTAAATTTTCAGTGCAGAGCCATAATCAGTAATCAGTGATCTTTTAAGCGAAAATAAAGAACTGTTTTTAAAAATAATTACAGGGTTCCTTTACTCAAGAAATACTATGTCTATAAAGGTTATTGTTTTATTTGAGGTTTGAGGCGTGGAAACAGTGAAGAAAGAGAAAAGACTAACCACAAGGCAGTTCACTCTCGCGATCGACTGGTTGGGCACACCTGTTCTAGAATGATCAGCATTAAAACATTCCAATTCACAGTGCCGAGCTTCTTGAATAGTCATGATTTTGAATGTTCTAGAGTCGTTCTTCTTCTAAAGGCTGTCAGAGGATCCTCAGTGCAGAGGACTCGGAAGGCTCTAGAACCCCCCAGTGTGAATCTTTAAAAAACTTTAATGGAATAATAATATGATAGAAGGGTCAAGACATCTTTGCTGGAAGGTTCTAGAGTCTTCCTTGTCGGCATTTTGGAGGACAGGGTTCTAGAATGATGGGTGTAAAAAAGAAGGTTCTAGAGTCATGGGTGTGAAACTTTAAAATGGTCAAGACGTCTTTGGAAGAAAGTTCTTGAGTCCCCAGAGACGTTCTTCTGATGGATGTCAGGGGTTCCTCAGTGCAGAGTGTTCTGAAGGTTCTAGAATCCCCTCCTTTCGCCTCATCGTTTGTCATTGTGAAGGTGTAATGCGTGTTTTTAAGAAGCTGAATCTAGGGTTGCAACAACGAATCGATAAAATCGATTACTAAAAGAGTTGGCAGCGAATTTCACGACGCGGAGACATTTGATTATTTAAAAATACACACACACTGTCTCGTGTAAATAAAAAATAAAATAGAGCGGAGGTAGAGGACAGATGCATGGCGGAGGCTGCTGGGTCTTAGTGCTCGTCTCTTATTTGTATAACCAACATCCGTGCACGCGTGTACTGTTTACTATAACACTGTGACCGCGCGTGTATGTGTGTAAAACATATTATATTTTGTGTTTTATGCGTGTGTGTACAGTGCACACACGCATAAAACACAACACGTGTAAAGCAAAAGCAAGTCTCATTAGAGAGGTTAAAGATCCATTTTCTCTCTCTGCCCAAGGCTTAGGCTGCTTTTTACTATAACAATGTGACCGTGCGCGCGTGTGTGTGTGTGTGTGTGTGTGTGTGTGTGTGTGTGTGTGTGTGTGTGTGTGTGTGTGTGTAAAAAACATTTTGTTTTATGTGTGTACAGTCCGTGTGTAAAGCAAAAGCAAGTCTCATTAGAGAGGTTAAAGATCCATTTTCTCTCACTGCTCAAGGCGTAGGCTGCTCTTTGCCTGCCTGCTGTGTGTGTGCGTCATTGGACACTGTGCCCCACACACACAGACACACAGACCCCTCTTATTTTCACCTTCACAGACACACACACTCTACACTGAAACTCTGCTCTGTCGCGCTTCTTTTCAAAGGTAAAGTTCAGGTAAATTTTTTTTATTTTTACTTTACAGCAGTGATTCCGTTAGTGTGTTTTTTAAATTTAATTTGATTTACGAGTGTTTTGGAATACGAGCCCGATTCCGGAACGAAGTATGCTTGTAATCCAAGGTTCGACTGTATATATTTGGCAAATGTAAAGCATACATGTCTGTTTTTTGTGTTAATATTTTATTTTATTATTATAACAGCTCATGGAGCAACATGTTTGTGCACTTTCTAAAGAATTTAGTTCTGTTTTTGAAGAAAGAGTTGGAAATTAATGCTTTTCGGTCTTTAGCTGATTAATCGATTAATCGAAGAAGAAGAAAAAAATCGACAGATTAATCTATTATCAAAATAATCGTTAGTTGCAGCCCTAGCTGAATCATTCCATCAGTATCAGTGAGATAAATACATCTTACGCGCTAACCAGTGTTACCTTCGATTGGAAGGGTCGCCATGGTGACAGTGTCTCTCTCTTGCTCTCTCTCTCTCAGGTGTCAAAGGCGGCCGCCGATCTGATGAGTTACTGTGAGCAGCACGCGCGCAGCGACGCCCTCCTGGTGGGCGTGCCCACCTCCGAAAACCCCTTTAAAGATAAAAAACCCTGCATCCTCCTATAGCCTCTCTCTCTTTCTCTCTATCTCTCATCAGTCATTCTCTTCACCTGTCTGTCTATCCTCCCTACTTTATCCGTTTTATTTATTATAATTCTTTTAATTTTTTTTTTACAATTTTCACACTACCTAGTGAAGAGGAGAATAAAACACTCGCCTCCTTCCACACTGAGAACGAGGGCTGAGTGTGTACGTGATGAACGAGTGACATTGAGGTGATAAAAATCGGAAGTAGATGAAAATAAGGGATCCCTATAGCGGAGCGCTGGTCCGGTCGCATCCCGATCCACATCCTGCTCCCTACATAGTGCGCTGCTGCTGCTGCTGCCGGTTTGGTGCTCACGTTCACGCCCACAATGCATTGCAGCAGGGGCTGTACATGATGTAGTGAGCAAGGTGTAGGGTGTAGAGAGCGGGGTGTGGTTTAGGACTCAGCCAGGGTTCTTTCTTTATTCTCTACTTGTTCTATTTCCACAGAGAACGTTTGTTCCTGCGCGAAGGTTTCACACACTTTTCACTCTCGCCGACATCTGTGTCACGGAACATCCGAGTGTTAATCACCGCATGGAGAACCGCAGTGCTCCAGTGAGGGTTCTGCAGTACAGAGGTGTCGATTCTGACCTTCCTCACCCTCAGTTCTCCCTGACTCCAGTGAAGGTCCATCTGGTGCTTTGATTGTAAAGCCTACGCAGAACCTGCGAGCCCCCGTTTCGAGTAGCGTTGCGAAGGTTTGTGTGTGTGCGTGCGCGCTCGCACACGTGACTCTTTAGCTCTAGCTGTGTGTCATGCTTTTCTTTCGCTGTACAGTGTTTGATAAACGGAGGCGCGGTTCTCCTCTGTCTTTTATTTCCAGCTCGGTTCTTTTTTACTTCCTCCTTCACCTGTTGGATTTCAGGTTCCACTCATTTCTCAGTGTGTGTATGTAGGACTGTTTTTAATTATAATTTTTTTTTATTCAAATGATGATTCTAGATCTCAACAGGTTCTTACGTATTTAGCACGGTTCTAAGATTCGGCAGTCTAGTTTACACAAAGGGCGTGAAGGTTCTAGAATTTGTGAGATGAAGGTTCCAGAAAGTTTGAGAACTTCACACAGATGGCTGAATGAACCTGTGCAGAGGTTCTAGGACTTTTCAGCCATAGAACCTGCAGCGCAAACATGATGATGGTGGTAGACTGAAGTTCTAGAATCCTCAGCTTAAAAGATCCAATGTGAAGCTTTGCACAGGTTACAGCCCCTCAGCGCAGTGGCTGTTGGAGTTCTGGAATCCTGAGCGCTAGAAATCTAAACACTCCTGAATACTCTGTGCTCTGCGGGTTCTAAGCTCCTCCTCTCAGTAAGGTTCTAGACTCCGTGGTGCAGTTAAGGTTCTAGGATCCTCAGTGTGAAGGTTGTATAATTCTGGGTTTCTATACCTGCCTCATTGTTTAAAGTGTGTGTGTGAGTTCCAGTCTCCGTATGGGTCGTGTCCTAAACCAGCCCCCACTCCACGTTTAGCAGGCGGCGCTAGCTCCACGATCACGAGCTATAACAAGGGTTTCCATGACAACCAGCTAGGAAACAGCCAAGTGGTTTTAGGTCACAGTCTGGGGCTGGAGCAGGTGTGGTCCTGGTTCTGCTTTCGTTCAGCGCAGCCTCACTTGTGTGGGTGTGGCCACAGGTTGTGACAGCAGTGCATGCTGGGTAAGCGGTGTTCCTGCAGCGTGAGCGTCATTCAGGCTGGAGCAGAAACTTCAGGAGAACAACAGCTGAAAGGGGACACAGCAGCTTACTGACGTGTGTGTGTGTGGGCCGCGTGACTAATCCAACCCCGGTTTAACAAAATGGCCGTTTAAAGCAACAAAAAAATATTCAAGTGCCAATTTCAGTGATCTGTTGTTTTTTAGGACCAAACAGAATTGTGTGTGTGTGTGTGTTTAAAAGTGAAACCTGCCGTGCTCCTAACACAGGCCTGAAGGGGAACATGCAGGTCAGCTGTTTAAATGTGTAACAGAGTTCAGGCCGTGTGTTCGGTCACCTGACCTCTGACATCACTTCCTTTGAGGCGGGAGCCAAATACTTTGATCAGTCAAACGTATTACATCACTTCCTGTTTGACGGTCCAGAATATATATTTTTTCCACACAAGTGACTCGATTTTCAAACCAATAACTCTCCAATGAATCAGTATGGTGCAGAAGTAATGGCGCCTTCATCATGTATGTAAAGACCAGCATCCTCATCATCTCCCGACGTAGAGATTTAGCAGCGAAGAAGAACAGATAACGCTGAACACACCACCTGCAGTTTGGATTAAAAAAGGAAAGCACTGAGTTCTGAATTGGGACACGTTCGTCCTCAGTTCAGGGAAATTTGATGTTCACGGTATTTAAATCTGGGCGTAAATATTAAACCACGTGCCAACTTTGTGTGTGTGTGAGAAGCATCTGATTTGTGTAAAAATCCCAGACTCTGGAGATTCAGTGCCAAGTTTCACTAACAGTTCATTTTAGTGAAATACAATGATATTGAAGGCTGTGTGTGTGTGTGTGTGTGTGTGTGTGTGTGTGTGTGTGCGCACACTTCATCTCCATCCGTCACTGTGTGTTGTTCTCTCCGTGCATCCTTTCTGCCTCGATCATGAAGATATCTCTATTTTTTGTAACTGTTTCTCTCAGATGTGCCATAACTCATGTTTTCTTGCACACTGTTAATATTTTGTGGATTAAAAAAAAGATGCTGTTTAAACTTGAGGAAGAAAAAAAACCAGAATATTAAAAGAAGTAGAAGTTAATAAAGATGAATAACATCATTGTGTTTCCGGCACTTTATTGCTCTTACTCTACACCTACAGTCTTAAGTATTGAAGAAGTGTATCTGTGTGACAGTGCAGTAGTCTGTCCACAGGGAGGCGCTGTTTCACACTGAGTCACACACACTGGAATGTCACATCAACAAGCAAATAATTAAAATAAATACATTAAGCAAAGTATGATGATTCATCAGCGCGTTTACACAGACGACGTGTGTGTGTGTGTGTGTGTGTGTGTGTGTGTGTGTGTGTGTGTGTGTGTCAGGTGTCGGTGTCAGTGGAGTCCGATGCGTCACTCAGTTGTGTTTGTTTCTTGCGGATATTCCAGTGTAAACACTCAGCTAAACTCTCGAACCAGTCGTACACCAGACCGTGACAGCACAGAGACGGAACCGGGTAACAGGAGGTCGTGATCTTAATGCTGCGTACACACACACACACACACACACACACACACAGAAAGGAGGACAGAGAAACACATTGCTATACCACTAGGTTGTTTTACACACGCAGTATCCTGATGGGACTTCCTGTTCAGTTCTGCAGTGTGTGTGTGTGTGTGTGTGTGTGTGTGTGTGTCTCACCTGTCTCCATGTTGGATTTCCTGTCTCTTCCTGCCGTCAAAGGAAACCCACGCCGTGTTCCGAGCTTCTGGAGAGAGCGCAATCTAAACACACACACACACACACAGTTTGAATCTGAATAAACAGGAAATTTGTGCCCGTCTCACTCGCACTCGTGTCCGTCTCACCATGAGCTCGACCCCGGCCGGCACCACAATGGGTCTGAAGGAGAGCGAGTGAGGGCAGATGGGCGTGACCATGATGGCGGGGACGTTGGGGTGGATCATGGACGCTCCTGCTGCCGCCGCGTACGCTGTGCTTCCTGTGGGTGTCGACACGATAACACCTGCACACAGATGGGGGCGGGGTCATGCCATATAAGGAACAAGGGGGGGGGAAATATATATATACCAAAGTGGGTGTGTCCTATTCATAAAACACCATTTGAGGAGATGACCTTTGACCTTTACACACACTCACCATCTCCTTGAACAGAGGTGATGAGACGTCCATCCAGGTACAGATCAACGTTGGACAGGTAAGAGGAGGGACCTCTGTCCACCACCACTTCATTCAGCACCTACACACACACACACACACACACACACACAGGTTCATCAATAACCCAGACTCACTCACATTTATTAGTTTGGTAATGGCGTGTGTGTGTGTGTGTGTGTGTGTTACCTGAAGCTGCAGTGTGACAGGGTTGGGGTGTGTGTGTGTAACACTGCCGTTCTCCTGGTCTCTCTGAAGTGATCCTTTGAGCACCTTCACCTTCAGACGACTACGCAACACCACAGCCGCGTTACCTAGGCAACACACAAACACACACGCGTAACCCGGGTTCTGGTGAGTTTTAGAGTGCAGAGTTTAGACCAATGTGCTTCTACACTGGAACGTTCTAGAACACACACATGGCCACACCCCCTCTCTCTCTCACAGCTCAGCCGAGACGCTGCGTACCTGCGAACACCTTGTCCACTTCGGTCTTATACGACTCAAACTTGAAGGGCGTGAGGAAGCCGAGTGAGCCCAGGTGGAAGGCCATGACTGGGGGGACGCTGCCCTGCACACACACACACACACGAAAGCATCCTTATACCACCAACAAGAAAGAGAAGTGAACACCTGTATGAAGTCACGTTCAATAGTGATGTAGTGGTGTAGAGTTACAGTGAGGTGTATCAGACGGTTACACTAGACTTAACAGTGCAGTAACACAATGTGTACTGTAGTGTACACCGTATAAGGTTGTGTATTGTCTATAATTGTCTGACCTGAAAGAGTGATGATGCGTACAGCAGTGTACCGTCTCCGCCCAGACACATGATCAGATCTATACAGTCTGAGATATCATCAAAGCCTAAACACACACACACACACACACACACTTTAATTCTCGAAGAAAAAGAAAGGGTTTTTTAGATGATATAGAAAGTGTAGTTTAGTATAATGTAGTGTAGTGTATAACACAGTAGTAGTGTATAGTGTATAATATAGTGTTAATGAGGCGTACAGTGGAGTGTTACAGTGAGGTTATCAGACAGTAACACAATATTTGATGTAGTAACACAATTGGCGCTTTTCCACTGCATAGTCCGGCACGACACGGTTCAGTTCTACTCACTTTTGGGGGGTTTTCCACTGGGAACAGTACCTGGTACCTGGTCCTTTTTTTAGTTCCACCTCAGCCGAGGTTCCGAGCGCGCCGAACCGTTACCAAAACGTGACGTGTAAACTCTGCTGGTCACCGATTGGCCGGAGAAAATCGTCATTACTGCGTCACCGAACTTGCGACACGAGACACAACAGAACCGCTATATTTAGAAACAGCCAGAGAAGGATCGGACGCACCTTTTTGTATTAACCAAAAATTTTCTTTGGCTGCCATCAGCCTCTTTTGAAACAAACTCCTTCGTCTCGCTGTTAATAACATCCACATGCCGAGAATGAAGAACACCAGGCCGTCGATTGTTGTGTGTTTGTTTGTGGCGCGTTTACAATGATGTCACGGCAGTAGAGGCGCCGCAACTAAAACGACACATGAATAATCCCGCCCACTCTAAAGCGGTACTACACTGCAGTGGAAGCGCAAACCGAGCCGAACTGAGCCGAACCGAAGTGAGCTGTACTGAACCGTGCTGTGCCGTACTATACAGTGGAAAAGAGGCAAATGTGTACTGTAGTGTATCCTGTATAGGGTAGTGTACAGTGTTGTGTATTGTTTATAATATAGTACAGTGTTACAATGAGGTATAGTGTAGTGTACAGTGGAGTGTATAGTATAGTGTAGTGTAGTGTAGATTATAGTGTATAGTATAGAGCAGCGGTACTCAAATATAAATCTGAAAAGGTCCACTTACCAAATTTCTATTCAGTCCGAGGTCCGGAAAAATTACAGTCCAATTTCAAATAGAGAACTACAAAAAAAGTCAAACCCAAAATTTTCGAACAATACCCAAAAATGACATGGTAGTCCTTTTAGTGTTTAAAGGTGACATCATCTTTGTGCCACCAGTTGTTTGAACTTGGACATAAAAGGTGTGAGGACCAGTTGGAGGCACTGATGTAAATGTTCATTGGTGATGGAGCTGCGATATGTATGCGCATAGCAGTACGTTGATGAAAACATTGTGAGAATTTGAAGGGCCATTTTCTGCAGGACAGGAACACCTGCTGCAGTAACCATCTGTGTCCAGAAGGTGAGAAGGTGACCACTTTTGATTGCTAGATTAAGCACATTGGTTTTCTGTTTCCCACGGGGAGCACGAATGTATATTTTTCTGTCCACTCACTCTTAAATTCGCTGTTTCCAAAATCAACTTATATCAATGGCCAGCTTTGAGCCGGCCATTAGGATATTAAGGACATATTATAATAAACAGAATGAGCAGCTCACCTCTTATATCCTCCAGTCTGAGTCGTTCGTTCTTTTGAATCTACTGCACCGCATGGCGTCTATGGGAGCCACGAGACAAAGGACCGAACAACTCGGGACTTGACGATTCATTGAGAAACGTTCAATACATAGCCTACGGAGGTTCTGCGATGATTTGCGCATGCGCGCCCAGTAGAAAATAAACGAATGACTCTCGGAGACGACTCGTTCTTCTGAGTCACGTTAAAGATGCGTTCAAAAAGAACGAATCGTTCATGAACGACCCATCAGTAGAAGACTCAAAGATACATCACGCGGAAACACAGTTGCGCACTTCATTGAGAACTCATTTGGATTATGATTAAATTAGCATGTTTGTTTTGGCGTCGGTCCAGGTGTAACCGTATTTGGGTCCGGATGCGGACCGGAGTCCGCCTATTGAGTACCCTGGGTATAGTGTGTATAGTGTGTAGTATAGTGTGTGTATAGTGTAGTGTATAGTGTAGTGTGTATAGTGTTGAGTATAGTGTATAACATAGTGTGTATAGTGTATAATATAGTGTGTATAGTATAGTGTGTATAGTGTATAGTATAGTGTGTATAGTATAGTGTGTATAGTGTATAATATAGTGTGTATAGTATATTGTGTATAGTGTATAATATAGTGTGTATAGTGTATAGTATAGTGTGTATAGTATAGTGTGTATAGTATAGTGTGTATAGTGTATAATATAGTGTGTATAGTATAGTGTATAATATAGTGTATAGTATAGTGTGTATAGTATAGTGTGTATAGTGTATAATATAGTGTGTATAGTATATAGTATAGTGTGTATAGTACAGTGTGTATAGTGTATAATATAGTGTGTATAGTGTATAGTATATAGTATAGTGTGTATAGTATAGTGTGTATAGTATAGTGTATATAGTGTATAGTATAGTGTGTATAGTATAGTGTGTATAGTGTATAGTATAGTGTGTATAGTATAGTGTGTATAGTGTATAGTATAGTGTGTATAGTATAGTGTGTATAGTGTATAATATAGTGTGTATAGTAGTGTGTATAGTATAGTGTGTATAGTGTATAATATAGTGTGTATAATATAGTGTGTATAATATAGTGTGTATAGTGTATAGTATAGTATAGTGTGTATAGTGTTGAGTATAGTGTATAACATAGTGTGTATAGTGTATAATATAGTGTGTATAGTATAGTGTGTATAGTGTTGAGTATAGTGTGTATAGTATAGTGTGTATAGTGTATAATATAGTGTGTATAATATAGTGTGTATAATATAGTGTGTATAGTGTATAGTATAGTATAGTGTGTATAGTGTTGAGTATAGTGTATAACATAGTGTGTATAGTGTATAATATAGTGTGTATAATATAGTGTGTATAATATAGTGTGTATAGTGTATAGTATAGTATAGTGTGTATAGTGTTGAGTATAGTGTATAACATAGTGTGTATAGTGTATAATATAGTGTGTATAGTATAGTGTGTATAGTGTTGAGTATAGTGTGTATAGTATAGTGTGTATAGTATAGTGTGTATAGTGTATAATATACAGTGGTGTGAAAAACTATTTGCCCCCTTCCTGATTTCTTATTCTTTTGCATGTTTGTCACACTTAAATGTTTCTGCTCATCAAAAACCGTTAACTATTAGTCAAAGATAACATAATTGAACACAAAATGCAGTTTTTAAATGAAGGTTTACG